>JACEGR010002233.1:0-135800 GCA_014170235.1 Listronotus bonariensis | reverse complement strand
TGTATTTAAAATATAAAATGTCACAACCAATGACAATGCAGACATTTTTAAGTCAGACCGACTAATCGAATGCAAAAATCTGATGTTGGAGCCGGCCTAAAGCGTAATCTTTTAAGTGTGTTTTTACTGTACCAGTTTTACCAACATTTTTTAACTGATGGGCCCATTTTTTTTTTTGTTTTTTTTTTCATAAAGTAATTAAAGTTGACTCCCTGACTATAAGTAAAAATTTACTTGAAAGAAAAATAAATTGCTTTTACCTGTTCCGACTTCTTGAATCCTGTTTACGTTAACGGCTTCTCGATTTGGATCCATTACAAATTCCAGTATACCCCCTGGAGAGACAGATGGTGTTACTCGCATATTTAGGCCGGGATAAATGAAGCTCATGTCCCATCGCATGGCACGTTTTGAGAACACGTGATCAAATGTGTCTACGATGCTTCTAAAACAGGAAATTATGTTTCATTTAGGGCTTCAAATTTATTAATTTACCGTTTCAGTAAACAGAAATATCAAGGTAAATAAAATAAAAATCTATTATGTTTTTTGATTTAGATAAAATTAAAAAGATTTTTTAAAGAAACACTTAAAAATTATTTAAAAAAACTAACCAGAACTAAAAAATATGTAAAAAAGCTAATTTTCCATAAGGCACACGGCCATAACTATATTAGGTAAAATGAATTAGATTCTCCTTGCAGAATAAAACATATTTTTTTACCAAACTCTAAAATAAAATATTTATAGTAGACAGTTTATTAAATACAGGATACGTATTTTCCAGGTTGTGTACAGGGATCTTGAAAACCGCTGCAGCTACAGTGATGATAACCATAAAGAATGAATTGTAGTTTCTAGATGTTATTTTAAATCACTTTTTGTTCCGCCAAAAAAAATCCTGGCCCACTAGATATTTTGGAAACACCAGTTTGTCTACAAATTTCTTTTTCTCTGTTGCTCAGTTAATATTTAAAATTAAAAAAGTGTAAATAGAAAACTTGTACATGATTATATTCTTAATTGAAAGTTAAAATTCTATATTTAATGTAGTACTTTGTTTTTAAGCTACGAAATACCTTGCATTTTTTTAAATGGAAACTATAGTTGACTATTACATTTTAAAAATTTAAGGAGATAAAAAACTATTAATTTTTATTTTATTTTTTTAAAAGTTTGAATAGCCCACTTCAGAGCAAAGTATTGAACATCATTTTTCTGAAATTAGGCAATTTTAATTGGTCAAACTTCTTAAACATATTAATACATGTAAAATAAAAATGCAGAAGAGTAAAAGCTACTTTTAATTTGCGACTATGTCAATTACTACGTTAAGAATGTTAATAATTTTTACAATACAACTTTCATTATTATTCCAAGTTTCTGGATCGCTTGGCAAAAGTTCTTTAGGGACATTTAATTTGCTAAAAAAATTAGAAATAGGATTTTATTTGATCTAATTGTCCTACGTCCCACTATAGCTTGTTTGATGCCCTCTTCATCTGATGCCGTTTTATTAACAGCTCTAACGATTTCCTTCATAACATATTTCAATGTCAGAATGGCCAACTTGTTTAGACCAAAGATCGACTTTTCACTAACGACACCCAGTGTGATCTACCAATGACGTACTTCGGCGATTTAAAAATGATATAAGATGATATAAGATAATATGTGAGCAGTTAAGTACTAAGGTTGGGCAGTTTGTTTTATGTATTTATATTTGCATAGACTTTTTGTAGAAAAAAGTTTTATTATAACTCACTTAATTTTTATGCAAAAAACAATAAAGTTTGACTATGTACTAAAAGAAGATTTTATAAGTTTTTTCCAAAGATGCCGCATTTTCGCGTTATTTGACTTTGTATGCATCAATTTTACATTTGACGAAAAAAACAACTATTAATACTCCGGATCTTGGTTCGCATTGGTTGTAAAAAAATTAACGCTGCAGGATTTTGTTTCTTTATTTTTAAAGCTACAATTTTGCTTTTCAAAGTTTTATAACAAAATGCATAACATTTTGGCTGTTCTTGAAAAACACAACTAAAACGTCGATTTTTACCTCGAAAAATTGCTACTTTCATCACGAAAAACTTGAAAAATATTAGCTTTACGAAAAAATTACATTTTTTTAATTAAAATCAACCTTTTAATCGATTTCTGTATTTATAATGTAAAAACAAAATTCCCCCTCGAGATGGGGCGGCAACCACCCCAGGGTATTGACACCCTTCGGTTCGATATAGATTTTGACCCTTGGGTTATTTCCTACCTTCGGTTAAAATTTTAAGTAAATCCACGCAGGAAAAAAATTGTAAGTTTTCACGTTTTTTGACCCTCATTTCCTGTATAATAAAATAAGTGTCACCTGAAATAATTTTTGGTATTAATAAAATAAAACCAAATATTTTATTTATATATTATTTTTGTATTAATATAAATTTGGTTACGTCGCCTAGTGTCAAAGGGGCACAAAAAACCATTTTGTTCAAGTAAAAAGACCCTTTAATTCTTTACTCAAAGCCACTTTTTTTAATCGGCTCAGCTGTTTATATTATTATAATATTTTAAAATTATAATTGTTTTAATATCTTTCTTGCTGGAAAATCAAAATATCGATATATTATTTTACAGGTCCAGAAATATTTTTAAATTGTTGTGCTTGTTTATTTTACAGTGTGTTGAAGGTGTTAAAATGAAATAAAACATTATTATTATTATTAACTTTTAAAGCGACATTTAAATTAAACTGGTCGCGAAATTTAAAATAAAAAATACCTAAAAATTTAAAAACTTAAATAATTTTTTCATAACACCTATTCTGGGACACACTATACAGGCTTTTACTAATTTAAGGGTCACCATTAGGATCTCGGAAACGGTGAGTAATATAGGGTTGGTTAAATTGGGGGCAAAATGGCGCATTTTTATGCCCAACAATAATTCGCCAACATTAACCTTTTATTTAAGTGCGCAATATCTGGTTTTAAACCTAATAAATTTGTATTTTAATTCTACATTCAAGGACATATTACACTTTACATTTATGCGACGTTTCGAACCACAAAACTGTCACTTACTATTTTTCTATTAAAAAATACTACTGTGTTTAAAACGTTTTAAATTTTGATTTGGAGGTAACTATGCTTCAATTTTTTCATAGGTAACTTCATATTATTGTTAATAATATATTTATTCATTTATCATTTTATAACTAAACTAACAAGATAAAAATTTATTTGACATACATTTTCTTATAAATACGTATTTAATATAAATCATTTAAGTAAATTAAACGCCCTTATTAGCTATTTTGTAGCCCCTTAAAAATAAAATCGACGAACGACAATTCCTTCGAATATTTGGGAGAAATTTTAATTTTTGATGGCGAAATGGTGAATAATGGCTTTTCAATTTGAAACGTAGCATAGATGTAATGTGTGATATGTCGTTATGTTTAAAACTAAAAAACGAGTTTATTAAGGTTAAAATTACACTGTTTTGCAAAATTTGTTTTTTTCCGAAAAAATTCGGTTAAAAATTTCTAAATTTTTAAAACGGAATATTGTTAGGCATAAAATGCACAATTTTGCCCCAATGTAACCAACCCTGTATCTCTTACGTTATTGAAATCCCAATGGTACTCTTCAAATTTTTAACAGCCTGTATGTGCAAAATATATATTAATTAATTAATGCCAGCAGATTTTTATACATTAAAATACCAACGACGTTGAAACATTTTAAATAATATAGATATTGACCACAAATATTTTTTTCTCCACTATATTAATTATTAAAATTTACATACAGGTCTTGCCAGCTGGATGCGTTCAAAACAGTTATAGGAGATAAGACATTAGACAAAAAAACCTGTATCTAAAAATCTTTCTGATGGAATGGCCTCGCTTAGTCGTTGTTTTAAACCGTCTTTTTTTAGGCATTGGAAAAAAATCCTTCTTTTGTAAAAATAACATGTAAAATTTTTAAAGGTGTTTCACACCCTAGCAATTTCAGGTAAGTAGCAAACGTAAAGAATTTGACCCTATAGCTCCAGAGTGCGGGGAAATTCAATTTTAAAACGATAAAATAAATAAAACATAACTCCACACAATACCTTTTTATAAGCTTTTTTGCCTATACAATCAGCTAACTCCCTAAAGTAAAAATATTTTTGAGTTATCCATTTTTGCACACTATTAGAAGTTTTAAAGAAAAAACGTTATAATAATAAGAAAATATATAATAAAGAGGCCTTTTTAATATTTTAAAGCTGAAATAGGATATACATTATACATCACTATACAAGATTTTCTGTTTAAAGAAATTAAATACCGAATAATGTTTAGAATTTAAATAACTGCATTAGTAAGATTGTATTTAAGTTCCGGGTACATTGTTGGTCGTCCAGAAACATTAAAAATAACAATCTAATTAAGTCCTTTTTTATTCTTTATAAAAAGAATTCTAGAAAATTTAAACAAAATATTAATTAGGTTTTCTCCAAAAGAAATATAATAATAAAATATTTAAAAAAACTTCTTTAATATTTTAAAAAGCTCTTCTGCTCTAGCAATAATACAATTAAAATTAAAAAGGTACAAAAATTATTTTTTTATAGGTTTTATAAAAAATAATAGTAAAACCTACACAAAGATAGTTGCAAATCCTAAACATTTATTAAATATCTTTATTCTGGAGAAAAGCCAAATAATATTTTGTTTACAGGAAACAAAATAAACTATTGAAAATATTTTAGAAGGTAGAAGCAAAAGCAAATACTTAAAGCAAAGGGTAAAAATAAGAACAATTGCTTCTTATTACTTATATTCATACTGCGTGAAGCATTTAATTTAAATTTTGTGAGTATAAGCATATGCTTTGGTTTATTCGTATGGCCCAGTGTGTTTTCCTTTGTAAATTGTACTTCCCAGTGGCGCAGTAAACAAAGCCTTGATCTTTAAATCCAGAATTTGCCGGTTCGATCCCTAGCCGGGCAGGGTGGGCCAAACAAATACGTCCAAACTTTAAGAGCTAACTCTACACTAAGAAATAGGAAAAAACTTTATATATATATATAATAATTTGTCCTGAACGTCTTAGTTTTGGAACTACAGAGTATTAAAAAATTTAAAAATTTATTGTTTTTTTATAATAACTTTTTGACCAATTGTAATATTTTAAAACAATGTTAATGACGCCTACTATGCACCAAAACACATTTTTTGGCATACAGGAAAAAAAATATATAATTACCAGTGTCGTCCTTAGGAGGTTTAAAATTAATATGTTTTAATAAAAAAAGGTACGCCAGTGCATTTTTAAAAATAATAATTGTTTCTAAAATTCTTATTAATTTGAAACAAATTTAATTTTTTGATTTTTTTAATTTGGTTTACGGTTTTCACGTAAATAAATGAAAAACATTACTCGGCACGGTCATTGTGTATGGATAATATCAAATTCTACAGTAAGTAATTACCTTTGACATTTATTTCTCATTAACATAGGGATTTAACCATACCGAGAAATGGTTTTATTTATTTACGCGAAAACTCGTGCATCAAATAAAAAAGTCTAGAAATTAAAGCCCTTAAAGTTTTGACGTATATGTTTGGCCACCCTGTATATTTGGGTACTAGTTATTTAAAAATTCTGTAAAATACAAAAACTTCATGCTTCAGTGTTAACATTGCAATAAGCCGAAATATAAAATATATTTGTTTAAATTAGCCTAAAGAAACAGTCACGAAAATCTTCAAAAAAAACATCACTTTCTTTTCCCTACCGTAACTTGTTTTTTTTTAACAAAGAAATAATTCTGGTAACATAAATAATTACATTTTAATGCTAATGTAGAAAGCAACTTTTGTATGATTTCTTAAAATTTTCTAATTATATTTTTGCTGCGGAATATTTTTTATGTGCTTTGAATATATAAATTTTAAAAAGTGAAAAAAACATGGTTTAAAGTAAAAATTTGTATTGAAAAGGAATATTAATTAAAGAATCTTAAGCATTAAAGCCTAACTTTCTTGGGTTAAATTAAGACAAAAAATTGCGTTCAAAGCACAAAAGATAAAATTACTATACTACATAATATACCGGGTGTTAACAAATTTATTAGAAAAGCCATAACTCCTAGAGTATAAGACATAAAAAGACTAAGCGGTTTTGGCCAAGTCGGCAGTCGGCTCGTCGACTCGTGTGTTTTGCACCGCTTCGTTGCCGACTTGACTACGGACTCGGCAAAAACCTGTCTGTTTTAAGCCTTATGGTATTAGTACAGCAATCGCGCCTCGCCGACTCGTGTGTTTTGCACCGCTTTGTCGCCGACTTGGCGAAAACCGCACCGTCTGTTTTCAGCCTACTGCCATAAGGGTGGGGTGGGTTTAAAATTTTATTTTAATTCTTGTTATTTTTTTAGTAAATAGTTTAATATGTTTTTAATATTTTCTATAATTTAAAATTGATCCAAGTAAAATTCTAAGAGATAGACCTTCTAAAAGTTCCGCCCATCAACTAGGTCAGTGCAGCATTTAAAATTTTAAACGCTTTTATCTCAAAACTCAATTTTTAGGTCGGTAAATACGATTTCTCGAAGATATTTTGTTTAAATTTTGCACACATCTTAGAAATAACATTTCCAAGTTATTAAATAAGGGATTTTTATTATTATTACAGCTAATTTTTTTAAAATGAGATACCAACGTCTAAGGTTTTGGAATTTAAAAAAAAATATTTACAAAATACTGTTTAAATATGTATCTTTGATGTGTATCTTGGTATTTTCAAAAAATTATCCTAGATTTTTTTTGTAAAATATTTTGAGGAAGGGCAATAGTTGATCCCCTTAAAATTTACATGGGATTCGTATGTTCCGCTCGACGACGCACCACCCGGTATAAAAGATTTATTTTGAATTGTCCAAAATTTTTTTTTATGTGTTAAGCAAAAGTCCTATTTTTATTTGTTAAAAAATTCGTTAAGATTTCAGACCATGCAAAAATTTTTGTAAGATTTTTTTGCTAAAATTATAAATAAAAAAGTTTTCCATATAACTATAACTTAACTCTTTAGGAAGCACGAAAAACTAAAAAAAAAAATTCTCCAGAGAAGCGGAATTTTTTATTTAAAAATACAAATATAATAATATTAAACCCTTTAAGAATGTTTAATGTATATTTTTTTTATTATTATTTTTCTTTTAGTACCTTTTGTGGGGTGGTACATTTTTATACTACCAAGCCTGCAAGCGAAGAAAAAAGACATGTCTAACTTAAAAAAAAACCAAGCAGATAAACTATTTACCTATAAATAGCTGAAAAAATATTAAAGAAGTAGGATTTACAATACCCCTTTTAAAATCTGACAAGCCAGAGTTTATTGTAAAGATGGGTGGAGAGTAGGTTTAGAGATAGTGAACCATACCGAAGGCTCTTGGTATTTTTATGTTATTTTAGAACTGTGCAATTCTGTTCTGTATTTGCTTTGTAATTCCGAAAGCGACAAATAAACATTCAATTTAAAGAAAATAAATAAGTATTTTAGGATGCAGTAATATGCATAGGTTTAGAATGCAATTCTCCACCAATATCAAGACATAGGAACTTATGGGTTTTCTATGTCATGCCAATGTTCTATCTCCATATAAAAATATTTTATACTAGCTATGATTCCCGGCTTCGCTCGGGAGTTATTATGAGATTAAGTGGTAGTTGAAATAAAAAAAAACTATGACGTAAAAAGTAAAAAAGGGATTAAAAACATTTTCTCATTATTTTCAATACTTGTTTATAAACAACATTTTCATTTTATTGTCGGGGTATATAAATTTTTGAATTTCCTACCGTAAGAGAAGCAGGATTCCTTGCGCTTTGTTATTTGTAAAACTAAAGGCTAATTTAATTGGAAACTGCAATATTTTAAATTGATAATAAATAGCTAAAACTATGTCGGTTTAACATTAAAATAATAGTTAGCTACTGCTGTATAAATACAGAAAATGTAATAACTTTATTATAGTAACAAATGTAATTTAAGACTCTATTGAAATTGTTTTTTAAATTTTGCTCCATTTCTACACATGCTGCAATTTCTCGCAGTGCCTTTCGAAACGCAACCCCAATAACCGTTCTTCTGAATGAAGTTCTAATATTTGACAACAGGTGGCGCCACTATACTTAATTTCCAAGTTGAAGAGTTGGAAAAGCCCCAATAACTTTAAAAATACGTCCTATAGGTTAAAACGGGAACTTTCTTGTTCAAAGGGGGATAAAAGGCTATCACACTATATAAGTCCCTTTATCGTATTGGGACTCCTTTTTAAGTTTTATCGGCACGAACATTTTATAAACTTAGTTTTATTATATAGTAGCTATGATTCCCGGCTTTGCTCGGGAGTTGATATAAGACCCAAATAACCGTTGTTCTGAATGAAGTTGAAATACTTGACAACAGATAGCGCCACTACACTTAATTTCCAAGTTGAAGGGTTGGAAGAGTTCTTATATCTTTAAAAATACGCCCGTTAGGGTAAAACTGGAACTTTCTTGTTCAAGGGGGATAAAGGGCTATCACACTATATAAGTCCCTTTATCGTATCGGAACTCCTTATCAAGTTTAATCGGCACGCACATTTTATCAATTTAGTTTTATTATATATAATAATAATAATTATAATGATTTATTTGAATAAATCCAAAAAGGTAATTTATTGTCTTTGTTTTTATTAAAAAATACTATAAGTAGCGGTGGTACAAAAAAGGTACCACCTAATAAAGGCATTTTATATGTAGGTAATATTTAGAAACTTAAAAAATTAGTGTTCTTTAGTAAAATTATATTAGAGCCTACCAAAGTGGCCCATTTTACTAAAGTAAAGCAAAATATAAAATAGTTTTTGTTTTTTTGACTTATATAACAAAATACGAGGAAAAATTGTAAAGAACCTAATCGCCATCGTTTCGCTATTTTCTTTTTGTTATCCCATTTTTGCTCAAAATATCCTAAAACCTGTTAACATGGGGCACCCTTTCCGCGATTCGACCATGTTTTTTACAAAATATACAGTAGTTTTTTAAAATAAAAATTTTATACTTGCATTTATATTTTGTATGTACCATCGCCGCTGAACACCATGCAAATAGGTGTTTTAAAATGTGTATCACTGCGGCTCAAATAGTTTCTCATACACTCTAATATTCTGTATATAGTAAGTAGTTTTTTTCTTTTCCTATAAATTAGGAAAAACATGTTTTTGCTAGTACGCACAACGGTTATTTCTAACTACCTCTAATTTTTGGAATAGGCACCCAAATAATCCCATATGTATTAAAAAAAAAAAAAATGTAAACTTGATATCTCTAACACACTTGTTGCACTATCTCGATGCTAGAACTGAAGTTTTGATGGGTTAAAACTAGCAGATAAGGATATTTTTTCTATTTTTATCCTCATGAGGTATCTCTTTTAAGTGGATCTTTCAATATCGATACTAAGTTTCTAGACATTTTAGACCTAATAAAACAGGTTTTTAATCGTGTTTATCCTGCCAGAATATATTTTTATCTTTTTATACTTGGTGCCCGTTTGAATACAAAACAAATCTATATTTGGGCACTCCAGGTCGTTTAAGAAAAACGCTAGGACACATCAACTGGTCTAAGGTCTACCCCCATAATCTTAAATGAAAAGAAAAATCTAGTGATACCGTAGATCTCTCGGCCCTGGTTTCAATTGCCAAATATATCTGGTACTATTTTCATTTACGTGAGAGCTTGTCAAAACTTTGATTTTTATTTTTTAATGTATAACAATAAATTACCTGTTAAAGCTACTTTAATCCAAGGGGGTATAATAAGGGTTAAACGATCTTGAGATATTAGTTAATCTTTTTGACGATAATGATATTCACCCTTAAATTTTAGGGAGTAAATCATAACCTCGTTTAAAAGATTAATCATAAAGACCCTTTAAAAATCTTATCATATGCCTATAGTTTAAAGTAGCTTACAGGTAATTTAATAATATAGATTAAAAGATAAAAAGTCAAAATTTTGACAGGCTTTTACATCAATGGAAATAATAGCAAATACTTTAAACTTATTAGTTATTTAGGGTCAGAATACCTCCAAAATAAGTATTACTTGACCCCTCTTTTCACCTAAAATATTGGGCGTTAGTCTCCCCTCTTAGAGGGTTGCAGCTCAGGGGTGAAAGTATAAAAACAAATGTTTCCTTTTAGAACTAAAAATTGACGCGTTTTCTTCGTAAATGACCTGGGGTTCCCAAAATTAGCTCTGTTTCGTTTTTAAAAAGCTACCCTGTATTAAATTACCATTATATATATTAATTATCACAAATTGAAAATGAAAAAGGGCTTTTTATATCAACAGACGCAACTAATGATTAGTTTTAAGGGATAATTACATGAAATTTGAAAAGATAAATTTTATTAAGCTAAGGAAGGCAATTTACTTTATTTAACAGTAAAAGAAAAAAATATATAAAATACCTTGGAGCCAGTTAAAAGCCCTAGAGAAATTTACGACCTTTTGTGCTAAACTTTAGGAATATTCAAATTGCAGAAAGTTATTTAGACTGAAAACTTTTAAACAAGATGTTTTCGCGACCTTTTGCCTTTCAGGTTTTTGTAAACAATTAAATATTTAATTTTAAATTTGTATACTTTAAGTAAAAACTGAAATTATTTAAATTCTAAATTAAATACCTTCATTTTTAAAAAAGTAAAAGTTCAGACTCCCCGAAATTACAATCTGTTTCATTTTAGATGGTTTTACGGGGTATCTCGAAAACCTTACGAAATATCAAAAGTCTAGTGGGGACTCTTGATCTCTTGGTGAGGTTGAGGAAACATCGATAGCGAAAACAGTTTGTGGCTCTTGTGTTCCATCTGGAAGCTACATGGTAATTTTTAGATTTTGTCCATTTTTTAACCTTTACTCATTTTTATTAGAGATATAAAAACTGTAAATAGGTTAAATGTAATTTTTTTGTAGAATTTAATGGTGTAATTAGTTGTTTTCTATTTTATTTAGTTTTTGAGAATATTACACAATTTTTGTTTTTCATATGGAATGTATATTTTAATTTAGATTTATTAAACTTTCTTTGGGCTATTTAAAAATATGTCTTTGTATGTATGTCTTTTACTTAAAATTAGCATTATCCATAAATTTAGTATTTTTCATAGTAGGTTATGGCAGAAAATACCTAAACAGTATTTTTTCTTAGTACCAATTTTTTTTTTGGGCTCACTTGATATTTTATTTAAAAAAATACCCTTCAATTGTAAAATATTTTTAATGAACTTACCTTAGCTTGAACAAATATGCATGATGTATGTAGTTTTTTTTTATTATTTCGTTATAACAATAATATAAAAATATTGTAATATTTACTAAATGACAAAAAAATTAATACATATAACACACTTTTATTTAAACAATAATTTTCGTTTTTTTTATTATTTAAAATAGACTTACTCTTGTTTTATTTTTTAAATAGGATTTATTTTACTCCCATTTAGTAAATATACATATATATGTTTTTCTGCGATAGTGTCTTTTTATAATAAATTCATATCTTTAAAAGATCACGTTGGTTAATTAAAATAAGTTAAAAATATAGAAGTTGATTTTTAATTAAAGTTGATTTAACTAAATTAATTAAAAAAAATATGATTAAAAAGAAGCCAAATTTAGGAAAAATGCTAATTTTTGGTAAAATTTAAAATACAAAATGTTTATTAGTACAAAATTTGTAAAAAGCCCAAAAACGCAATAAATATAAATTAAAATATACAGGGTGTTCTATAGGTAAAACCATAGGATTTTCTTAAAAACTGTTCAACATATAAAACAACTAATCACGCCATAATCTTCTACGAGAAAAACTGCACAATTAACTAATTTAAAGTTTTTTTCTGTTCTTTTAATAGCAAAGAGTTAAAAAAAAATGTAAAACTGGGCATAATCTTAAAATCACCATGTAGCTCCGAAATGAATCGCAATACCTAGAAAATAATTTAAGAAGAGTTGTTTTCTCAAAAAAGAGATCAAAAGTTCTTTATTAGATTTTTAAATTAAATTTTATTAAACGGTTTTCGAGATACACTGTTAAACTAACTTTAATTGTATGTAAATTATTGTTTTTTTGTTTTTTCTTTATTAAAATATTTTTTTAAATAAAGTTTTAAAAGTAAAATATTTAAATAATGTATATTATTAAATAATATTAAACTATATTTTTTCCACGCTGCCTTCTAAAATAATTTCTGGTGTAAAATAAGTAAAAGGTAAAACAAAAAAGTTTAAACAACTCTATACAGCATATTTTTTGCATTTACATCTTGTGTTTCTAAGGTGGCTTTAAGTAAAATTAGTTTATTAGTTTTTAATTCTTTAAATGTTCCGATAAGTTTTTGTATTAGTGACTAAAAACTGTTAATTTTACCAAATTTATATAAATAAAATAGGCTTTGAAATATGAGGGGATTATTAAATATGACTATTAGTCTAAGACCGGATCAGGAAGCGATCTTCACTTATCTGTTTACCAGATATTAACTGTTTTATATTAAAGATTTAATTTAAACAAACAAATAAAAAAGGAAGTTTTAAATTTTGAGTGACCTTATATGGTCAATTTTTTTATTATATATATATATATATATATATATATATATATATATATATATATATATATATGTATATAAAATATTAAAAATTTAATATAAGTCTTACCTTAAATCTGACGGATCCTGATCAGCATAGTTGTAAGAATTATCCCTATATTCCTGGGTAACATCTCGGGACAAAGTTAAACCATCAACAAAATCAAATTCGGGACTTGCATCTAGACTTTGAAGCCGACTTATAGCTCCTATTCCAAAACACCTTTTAATATCACTTTGTGGCTGATAGGAAACCAGACACTGTTTAAAAGTATCTTCTAAACTTGGTGACCCTACTAGGGTTGATCTCAATGGGCTTAACATTATAAGGATCATAAGTGTTGGTTTTAAATAATAGTACTTGAAGCTCATAGCTTTAGCACTGTTAGTACGATCTTTGGTACAATTTTTAAAGTAGTGTCCTTCTTGATGTTATAAAATTTACTAAAGAAAAAAAAGTTCTTTAAAAATATGCAAAAATAGGGTTTTTACAATAGCAAGTTGCAGTCTGGTAATAATTTTAAACAGGGTATTCGTTTATGTTTAGCCACCCAATGATGAGAAAAAGGATTTTAAAAAAACCTTTTTATAAAAATATTATTGATTTTTTATTATTATCTTTTGGGCATAACAAAAGAAAAAATAGACATCTAAAACTTTAAAAAATTGGGACGTAAACTTTAAAAAAAAAAAAACAACCTGTGTATTATATATAATAATACCACAATCAATATGTCAATTTTAAATGGTTTTCGAAGTATGACCACCTAAATCTAAAAACTAGTAGATATAATTTCTATTAAACTTACCTACAGCTATGGCACTAAGGTAGGACTGTAGATATAATAAAAATTATGTCTGTATTCAGATTTAAATTGTCATATTTCCGAAACTAACATAGATGTGTTCCATTTAAAAAAATACCCTCGAGTTTACTTCTAATTTTTTTAAGTTTTGGATGTTCATTTTTTCCTTTTATTATACTCTAGAGATAAAAGATAAAAATTATTTTTTTTTTAGAAAAGGTGTTTTCTTCTTTTCTTTTTTGTTACCGTTAAAATTGGATATCAAAATATAAATAAAAACTTCGTATGTGAATATTTCTTATTTAATTGAAAATTTCTTTTTAATAAAATTCTCTTTTTCTTATTCATTAAAAAAAAAACAAAAACCTAGGTTTCTCCTAAACAGTAACCTTAAAATTTTATTTTTAAAACACTATAAAAAATTATTATTTTTGGATTTTTTTAAATGAAGAAAAAATCAGAGAAAAGTTTTTTTTGAGGGGATTACTAAATATGACTATTAGTCTAAGATCGAAATAGGAAGCGACCTTCACCCATCTGTTCACCGGATATTAACTGTTTTATTTTAAAGATGTAATTTAAACAAAGGTATTGCCATGGCCAAATAAAAAAAGAAAGTTTTAAAATTTTTGAGTGACCCTGTATATGGTCAATTTTTTTTTTTATTGTACATAACAATTCTAATATATAAGAATATTTTTTTATTTGGTTTTATTAACAAAACTGTAGTAAATTTTTAAATTTTAAACAAAAAATGTTTTTGGTACGTTCCATATTATTTTAAAATATGTATTTTAATAACTAGCATACGTACGTATTGGGGTTGATATTATACAAGGTGTGTCAAAAATTTTGCGATTATTTTTTTAAATTGAATATGGCATTGGCCTAATTTTTGTAGGCAACCGTATTGCGATATCTTTGTTTAAATATTATATTTAATATAAAACAGTTTTTATCCGGTAAACAGATGGGTGAAGGTCGCCTCCTATTCGGATCTCGTACTATATAGCTATAATTAAAAAACTTTTGTTTTGTAGAATGTCGACCTTAAAACATTTTTGTAAAACATAGGTTTTTGCTTTTTACCCGTGTATAGAAATAAAAAAATTACACATATTGAAAAAGCCATCTTTTTCCAAAACGTTTTTCTACATAACGGCAAAAACCTTATTTTGGTTTTTTATTTTTTTAATGAGAACGATTTTTAAATTAGTCAAAAAAATAAGCAGTTTATTTTATATAATTATATTATTTATTAAATTTCTATGAATTTTTAAGTTTAGCTTTTAATTATCAAGTGGCTATAAGCGTACCAAATTTTAATTATAAATTTTAAAAAATAAAAATATCCAGAGGCTAGTTAGCTGTAAGTTACGTTTGAGCTAATCCGCTTGAAATTTTAAGCTTAACCGATCAAAACCAAATTCACTATTTAACCTTTAAAAATACCGAAACTAAGCACATACACTAAAACACATATATAGTTTTGTAATTTTCGAAAATTAACAAACAATTTTAGCTTAATTTAAAAAAATTATTAGTCCTAAGCTAGTATTAAGTAACAATGCGCACAAGCTTTTCCGTGTTTAGTATATTACTATTATAACAAAGATACAAAACAATCGGCACAGCGGAAAAAATTCCCTAGTTTTATAATCCTCCGCGAACTTTTCGTAACAAAACCTGGGAAATGCCAAATGAGATTTTATATATGTTGAGAACGTAGAGAAATGACAATGGTTATGTTTCAGTGGATCTGAAATTTCAGTGAAAGTGCTTAAGATAATTGGGTATTTTTGTTTTCAAATTATACACATCCATTGTCTTTTTAATGTGTCTCGGTTCACGAGTTCAAAGGAAGGATACTACAGGTATTTTGCATGAGTAAAGATGGGTAGGTGCGATAAACGTGGATTTTTTGTTGCCAAATAGCCTAGTTCATATTTTTTGATTCAATAACAATTTAACATATATATTTTTTGTAAAATTTATTAATTTGTTTATTACGAACTTGTTCATAAGCGTAGATAATATTTTTTGTATTTTTCAATCCATATTTTAATTTTAATTTCATGTAAAACTTTGGTAAAAAAGTTTTAATTTAAAGACAAACGTCTGAATTTAGACTCTTTGCGAAACGTTAAAGATAGGGTTTAGTGTGCCCAGAGGTTGCCTACGCTCTGACTAAAGTAAGTAGTTTTATGTTCGGCCCCTAATATAACAAAACAGGTGTCAAAACTTTTATTTTTAACGGTATTTTGTTTTCCCTACATAAACCATTTTTTCCTTAATTAAAGTAACTGCTGTGTTAATATTTACCATATTCAGACCCAAAAATAGGCCTTTAAAGCATTATAGCACATTTGATCTTAGGCTTTAAAAATAAAAAATATTACCAATCACTATTACCCTATAAGATTTACGGTTTAAAAAAGGTAACAAAAATTATAACACAGCTTAAATAAAACTATAGGTACCATTTAACATTTGGGAACAATGTCCTATGGTTGCCTTTGTTACAGACCTTACAAAAAAATAATAAAAAAACAGGCCAATACCCACTTTTTCTAGGGTTGTTTTTGATTATTTTGCTGCTGCTTTACTATTGGTTAATCTGAAAACAGACCATCCTTTATCATATTCTACACATAGGCAATAATAATGGTAGCCCTTAGAATAGGGCCGGAATAACCCATGCACTAAAGCCGCTCAGCTTATTATGCGCCTTGTCTTTTTACGTCTGGTAATGTCAGCCAGACGGGACCTACAACTTAACGTGGGATCCGAACCCCGGTCCTATGTGCGGCAACTTAAGACCACGTCCCCACCTAGAGGGACCTTCGAACCTTTCAACTGAGTATAAAACCTTCCAATTGAGTAGGATCCGCATGTCTACGGTTACGCAGGAAAGTATGTTCCGGCGCCTTTGTACTTTGGTGGCCTTCAGCGTTGATACATTTCGTGTCCGTCTGCTGTTAAGCTTATTACTAATTTTCTGACCAAACTTATAAATTTGGCCGCAGCACTATTCAAATCCACCTTACATAGGTTGTGCACCCAACGACCTAGAGCTTAACACACCAGGTTATCACCCGACATACTAATGGTAACAATATAGATACAAATATACTATTTATCATAAATTTGGCATTACTGGTATATTTAATTTTTTTTGAATTTACAATGACCCCTTATATGTCATTTTTTGACGGTTCCGCTGTTAAAAATTTATTTTTTTAAAGTTCAATTAAGAGTGTCATGATTGTGCTTAAACAGTTCAGTAGCCATAAAAAAATGTAATCAACCGTCCTTAACGACCTCTTAAGGCGAACTCAAAGTTTGCAAAACATCATTTATGGTCATAACTCCTTTTTTTAATGGAACAAGGGTCGCTTGTTAGTACATCGTAAAAGAGCATTTTATTCCAAGTTGTTTGGTATGCGGTATTTCAAGCAAGACTTTTTCTACAAAACACATCAAAATGTATGTTTTCATAAATTGATATTTTTTACTTAGTACAATGGTTGATTTAGAATCATTTTATTACACATGCTTTTTGGATAAAAACGTTTTTTTTTAATACTGCTTACGTGGTACTAAATTATTCTTTAGGATAATAATATACTAACGAGCCACTATGTTTCATTTGAATAGCAGGACTTATGATCATAAATGGGGTTTTGCAAACTTTGACTCCGCCTTTAAAAATCGTAAAAAACAAAAGACTTTTTATTCCATATCTACTTGAGTTAAAATAAACCGTTTAATCGTGTTACTCTAGATTGGAATTCAAAAAATACATCTTTGACAGCAGAAGTGTCAAAAAATTACATGTGGGGTGTCATTGTATTCAAAATGTTATGTTCTATTAAAATGAAATAAAAGTGGTGCCATTTAAAATTTGAAAGCAGCAGTCGCTTTCGGTTAAACCGATGTTACTAAACGACAAGTGAATACATAAACCAATTTTAAATTATGTCAAATATTGACATATTAAATTTTATTTTTTTATCTTTAAAGGAATAAAAGTGATAGGGGGAACTACCTGTGAGAAACATCCGGTATATATTTTAATGCAATACAAAAAAATTAAAATAATTTAAAAAGTGGAATTCTGTGGTGTTTTCCAATAAATTTTTCTTACAACATGATCGACAATGGGTCGGGAAGCTTCGCGGAAAAAAATGACTCTTAAACTAAAAGTGTGTGGATCTCATCTAGTTTTCATTCAAGAATCCATAATAGTCCAAGAGCCATATTTTCCTTATTGACCTTACATGAAATGAGGCTTCACTAATTGTAAGCCGAGCTAGGGTATCTATGACGTCACTTAGATAAAACAGGTACGTAAATTTGACCAAGTTTGGTAGTAGTTTACCAAAGCTGCGGTTTGAATACATTGAAGAGAATAATAAATGCTACTAAAAATAATATTGTCAGGCGATTTAGCTGTTTGTAAGTCCATGACAGACTATTTGTTTTTCCGCTACCAAATTACAACCAGGTAAATCGTCCGGCAATATTATTTGTGGTTGCAATAAACATACTCTTCAATGTGTCAGCGGCAGCTTTGGTAAAATACTGTGTTTCCATTAATAATGAAGAATCGCCCTATATAGTACATAATTAAAAGCAGAATTTTAAAGAATATTTTTCTCAATAGAAAATAAAACAATCAGAAACCACCATTTTACGAATAAATTTAGTTTAGATAAGTAATTAATCACATGTGCTGTTTAACCGCGCATAAATTTCTGTTATTTAAACTAGTTGTCAAAATTGTAAGAAAATGTCAAACTTTAATATTAGTTTAATTCTGTGTTGTTGGCTTTATTGTAAGTTTTTAAAGAAATAATCTATTAATATACTACCTCACCTACAAATATAACTTGATTAAACTACCCAAATATTTTTTGTAAGGTTGGCTTGGCAAATAGTTTAATGGAAAATATTTAAAAAAACCCTTGACCTGATTTTTTAATTTCAAAATAAAAACATAAGACGGCGCTCGAGGGTTTTTATTAATATATTGTACATTCAACTATTTTCAAAGAAAAATCTTACTTTAAATATAGTTGGGTAGTTTAATCAATTTAATTTATAGGTCTTGTGATAAAATACAAGGTTTACAGAAAGGTGAGGTCAAAAATGATAGAAGTCATAAAGTATTGCTAAATATTGTAAGTACTTTATATATAAAAAAAAGGTCTATTGCACTTCGTTAAAGAGATATTGACCTTAAAAGTTGGTATAAAAGAAAATATTTCATTTATATCTTTAAAACCATGCCACAGTACCAATGATATTCGGGCCACTAAATAATTCCATAGTAATGCTTCTTTTGATAGGTTACCGGTTGTTCAGTGAGTCAAAATTATAGATACAGGGTTCAACACTTTTTTATTTTCATTTATTTTATACATTTTTACCACTGGTAAAAATTTAACATTTTGCTTCTTCCGTTTAACTTCTTCTTCATTTCTGTCTAAAAAAGGTATATTTTATTTAAATCGATATCTTGGATCGTTTTTCATGAAATCGCATTTTAAGTCCAGATATACCAGAATTTTGTAAGTAATAAAAATTCAATTTTTGTTTTCACAAAATTTTTTAAAATGGGGTAAAATTCTTTAAAACAGTTTTTAACTGTATTTTAATGGTTAAAGGGCTTACAAACACCGTTTTTAATAATATTTGTGACATTTTTGTCACTTTTGTTCTATCATAAAAATTGTTTTTTTATTACATACAAAATGCTGGTATGTCTGGATATAAAATGCTATTTTTTAAAAAACAGTTTTAGATATTGATTCGAGTAAAGTCTACTTTGTACAAAAACTGGAAAAAACGGTCAAAGCAAAAAGTCAAATTTGTCACCAGTGTTAAAAATGCATACATTAAATGCCAAAAAAACGTCGCACCCTGTATAATTCCGACTTATTAAACAGCCGTTTACTCATGGAAAGAAGTATTATTATGATGTTATAGAAGCCCAAATATCATTAGTACTGTGGCAACAGTTCAAAAGTTATAATTAAAATAGGTTTGTTTTTCTACCAATTTTAAAGGTAAATATCTCCTTAACGAAGCGGAAGAGAACTTTTTTATATTAAGTACTAACATTATTTTGGCTCACGTATCACCCCTATTATTTTTGATCTTACTTTTTCGTACACCCTCTATATGAGAAAACCAATACAAAACCAAATTAGGCACTTGTATTTTAAATAAGAAAGTTGCTATTACTTTCGGTTAAACTGTCACCTAAAAAGTTATTTAAAGGATATGACAACGAAGAAATTATGTCAATTCATGCTCTTTTTATACTATAAACTTTTTATTAGTCTCCCTTAAACACTAAAAAGAGAAAGATTACATCAAGGCAGATGCAGGCATATAAATATTGAAGAATCGAGGGCCTCATATGGACCATAATATACTAATATTAAAAAAAAAGGTAAAGTTTGTAACTTTGTTTGTTTGTAGTAGCTTATCTTGGTAAATACTGAACCGATCATAAAAATTATTTTACAATTAGAAAGCTACACCATTTAGCAGTGCTATAGGTTATATTTAATTAAGATTAAACCTTAAACGACAACACGGGATCGCCCGTGACCCCACCGAAAAATATTTTAGACATATTTTCTGCAAACATTGTATTATAATCTTAACCACAACACGGGGTCGCCTGTGACCCCACCGAATAATATTATAGCATAGTTTTTTCCAAAAGTTGTATTAAATTCTTGCTGCTACACCTAACTTTATAGCTTGGCTGTTACTATTACCACAGGAAATTGTGTATGTCGCAGAAGTTTATTACCTGAGTTATTGGTATTTAGGGTCACTGGCGACCCCTGTTGTTGTCTTTCAGAAGAGAATTTAAATGTTAAAAAGAACTTAAAAAGATTGAAAGACGACATAAACAAAGTAATAGGATTATTGACAACAATAATAATTATAACATTAGTGATATTGAAAGTGAATTTAAAAAATATAAAAAAAGAAGTGGATACAGTCAAAATAGTGTATAAACCAACTGAAAATAAATCGTGACGATGATCACATCTACAACGAAGTGATCAATGAAAGCAGTGGTTACAGATGGCATTCTACACCTTTTTTTTAATAAACACAGACAGGAAAAAAATGATTCTGGATCTTCCTTAACACAAAGGAACAAAAACTGAGTAGGAAGCTTGGAAATAATATTTTGACCACAACATGCTGCATAAAATTGTTACTCATTTAAACAAAAAACAACATAGAAATAAGATACACTTTTGAACACAAAGATTTACAAGAGAGACCGGTAATACGAAATTGGGATACTTAATGCTTTACTGCACACAAATAATGCTTTTAAGAATAATTATGGAAATCTAACAAAGATCTTTTTTCCTGTTAAAATTTTTTAAAATAATTGTAGTAGAAGTTTAGAAAAAAAATAACGCCCAACGAAATGGGACGGCTTGGCTGGTAACGTGTAACACTTGTCCAAGAGATTTTATCTTCAATAGAACCTAATGATCATTGACACTTTTTATTCACTGTCCAAAAACTATCTAAATAAAATAGATTCAAAAAATTGCCTAAAACCTATTTCCCATTTGACTTCCGCGGAGTCTTTTTAACCAAATACGGAATTTAGTAATCTTGTAAATAAAATTTAGGTTCAGAAAAACACCGTTTATTTAATTAGAAGCATGATCATAGGCACTTTTGAGTCTGTAAATTAAAAGAGTGCCTATACCTATTATTAAAATTTTAAGAATTTTTCGTGTTGTTGCACGCCAACGTGTCATCACTTAGAAAAATATTATTGTATGTAAATCAGCAAAAGATGGTTAAGTTTGATACAACATTCTTAGGTGTTGCAATTTTTATAATGTGTAGTTTATAAAAAGCACAGTACTGTAATTTAAAAACGGTTACCACTGTAAAAGGCCCAAATGCGTAATAGAAATAGGATAAAATTAAAATTAAATATTACATACAAATATACAGCGTATTTACCTAAGTTCGCACCATATGGAAAACTTTGTTATTATTAATTTTACAAAAAAAATAAAAAACATTTATTCTTAATAAAAACTCGTGCATGGTCTTACACCAAAATACAATTATAAGATATTATTTTTTCAGTGGTATACGATGGTGGTATGTTTTTCTCAGAAGGAAAGTACTTTATTTTTATTATTAAAAAAAAACTTACGAAAAGATGTTTGGAATTACAAATAAAATTTCAATATGCAAACTTGTTCATTTTCAAGAAAAACTCATTTTTATCAATTTTTTATGCGTTAAGGGCAAATTTAAGTTTCTACATTGGTGCAAACTTATTTCGAAATGTAATTTGTATAGAATGCTAAAAACTGCAAAAAGACACAGAAACGCTGGTTATCGAAAAAAAAATAAAAAAATATTTTTAAATAAACCAATTTGAATATTTAAAAGGTATTTTTATCCTAAACATCTTTCCCTTATGAAAACTTTCGATATTATTAAAAATAAAAGTACTTACCTCTTGAGATAAATATTTTTAGAAATACCTCGTATACCACTGCAAAAAAATATTTTCTGATGATTGCATTTTAGGTTTTAGACCATGCAGATCTTTTTATAAAGAATAACGTTTTTTCTAATATTAAGTAGACACGCTGTATACATATATTTTTATATTTGGACTTTTTTTAATACTTGCTATTTGTAAAAACAAAAGGATATATTTATTTATGAAAAACTTCTTGTTACGTTTCACCTGGTATGGAAAAATATTTGAAAACCTAATTTAAATTGGATTTTTTTCCTAAAAGCAAATGTAGCTTTAAAACAAATTTCATGAAAACCTACGTGAAATCGCCTAAAGTTTCAGGCACCAATGATTTTAACAAAATCCACTTTAACAAAGACTCCTTGCAGCAAAAAAACAATTCTTGTAATTTATAAATCAGGAAACACTTTATTTTTTTAGTGGAAGAGGCAGCAATTTCATTAAGAGCTGTAACACTAATTGGATTCTTTTGTTTTAATTTTTTTATTGTTTTGGTTTCCTATTTTTAAAGTGGTTCATTAAAGGTATCTTTTATAATTTTTTATGACTAAAAGTAATACTTAAAAAATATATTAAACAAGAAAAACAAAAAATGTAATAATTATAAAAATCTTTAATAAATAATAACGGTAATAGTAATAAAAAAAGTAATGCACTAGAAAAATGTGTCAAAAAAGCGGCCTAAGTAAGTTGTTTTACTTTAGCTCTTCTAACTATAATTATTTTATACCTACTACGGACAATTAATGCCATGTCCAAGATTTTTTAAAGAAATAAAGTTTTATGAACAATTACAAGTTAAAAAAATAAAATTTGTTTTATTTTTATATTTGTGTTTTATTTACATATTGTTGCCACCCTTAATTGGAAAGCAAACAACACGTAAATTTTTAACTAAATAATAAGAGATAAAACAGCTTTTAAAATATATTTTACCTACCAAAAAATTAGGAACATTTAATAAAAAAATAAAAGCAGTTACAAAAATTAAATTTTATAATGTTTTTGTTTATTTAGTTAATTATATTAAGTATGCACATACATATATTATTACCCTACTTTCTTTCTTTCAATTTTGTTTTTATTTAGTATTTTAAGCTGTTTAGCAAGCCTAATTTTCTTATGTTGGTAATTTCTTTATTAGTTGTATTACTATATTATTGGTAAACATACAATTAAAAACACTACTGGTATTTTTACTTAAGCAGTTTATTCAACGCGGCAACGTTGCCTTTAGTTAGTTTATGATTTATGTAGTTCAACTTTTGCAACCCAATATACTGATTAGGCTTAACCAGTAGTATAGGTAGTAAGGTTGGTTAATAAAACGTATTTAAAATGTACGTGTCTTTAAAATTTAAGGTTTTCTCTTAATTTTCCCAGGATTCACCTCTCAGGTACTGACTTGGTTTTAGTGAAACCACCGCACAAGTGCTTTTTCGAATAAAGAAATAATTTTTTAAAACAGTACAAAATTGACAAAGTAATCAGTTTACACATAAAAAAATACAGACGTCGATGCTCGTATTAACAGCATACGCAATATACAGTTTCACAACTTATTCGACAAACTTTAAGGTCTAATTCTACAATAAAAATTATGAAAAGAACTTTAAGTGAAATATGTTCTAAACGTAATAGTTTTGAATCTACAGGGTGTTAGGAATTAAAAAATATATGTTTTTTTAATAATAACTTTATACCAATTTAGATATTTAAAACAAAAATTAGGGGATGCCTCTCATGCACCAGAAGACATTTTTTGATTTTTTGGTATACAAGCAAAAAAACATTTTACTAGTGTCGTTCATGAGGGGCTTAGGGTAAATATTTTTAAAGAAATAAAAGGTACGCCACTGCTTTTTTCTAAAATAAAATTATATTTTTTTAAATTTCAATTTAGTTTAACACAAATTTGATGACTTGACTTTTCTTCATGTGATGCACGGTTTTCGTATAAATAAATAAAAACCATTTTTCGGCATAGAGAAATCCCTATCCAATTAAAGAATAAATATCGAAGCTCACTGTAGAGTTTGATATTATCCATACGAAATAAGCGTACCGTATAATGATTTTTTTAAAAAACATTATTTTTATTTTAGAAAAATGCAGGGGCGTACCAATTATTTCTTAAGAAATATTTACCTTTAACCCCTTATGAACGACACTGGTCAAACATTTTTTTATCTGTCTTTTTTTAAATTTTTAATTGGTATAAAAGGTATAATAAAAAAACACAATTAAAAAAAAATAACACTCTGTAGTTAAAAAACTTATACGTTTAGGACATACTTCATATAAAGTTTTTTTCATATTTTTATTGTAAAATTGGTCCCTAAAGTTTGTCGGATAACACGGTAACGGTAAAGAAACACCTTGTACATTATTGCATTTATCCTGTAGAGGGTGTCCAATGAGAAATTGCTGCGATGTGTGAAGTGAGTTTTATTTTTTTATCCAACACTTACATATAATATCTACATAATTGATCAGATTTTGAGGATATAAAGTGTACTATAAGTCACTAGTGAATTATAGACAATACCAAATTTTGTTGCTGGTGTTGACAATGACAAGTAACAAATAATGGATGACGTTTTCAAATTATTTTCGATATTAAAAACGATTTATACGAAAGTGTTGGATAAAATTTTGTATTAGACACGTGAGTTATTACATATAAGTCACTTAAGAAAATTACCTCTCTCGCCCTTCGGGCTCGAGAGTTAAACTTTCTTGCGTAACTTATATGTAATATAACTCACTTATCTAATAAATAACTATTTTTCAATTTTGTAGCAATATATAATTAGTAGGACAAGCAACTATTACGAAAACTTATTGTCAACCTCCTCATTTTAAACAGATCACCCTACATATTATTATTTTCTTATACTGCATCAGATTTTAAACATATTTTATGTAAAATGTCCTATACCTAAGTTTTACAATTTTTGACTTATTTTAAATTTTATGTCAAAAATGACTTTTGAAAACTATAACGTAACGATCCATTTTTCCTAAACGAAAATCTCTTTAAAGAACTGTAGATAGATCTCCATTAAGCCTTGTTTAGACACAGCTAGAAATTTAGTTAAGTAGCGAGTAATTAAGTATTCTTGTGCGCGTGGGCAGCTACTACACTACACTACTTTCTTAATTTTAACTATCCACACGCACAAAAATACCTAATTACTGGCTACTTGACTAAATAACTAGCCGTGCCTGAACAAGTCATTAGAAAAAACATTTATTTAGTAAAATGTACTAATTTTTTACAAATTACAAAAATTAATAAATAAAATGCGGTGTAAAATAATTCTAAAAAATATAGCAACAAAAACATTACATTTACTTTTATTACCATATCCTCCTAGGCAATAAAAATGAAGAAAAGTGTTTATGAAAATGTCTATTTTTAAAATTTATTGTTTTAGATATATCATTAACTTAGGAGTTATCTATTCTAACAACACTTTTAAGTAACGGGTAAATATGGTGTAGTTAGCTAAAACGCTGTATCATGCCGTCAGGGTCAACTAGAAGCCAAACTTTATGCCGTACTTAACAGCATTGTTAAGATATATAAATATTAAGGGGTTATTATTTCAAAAGCTATACATTTTAAAATTTTACATTCTAATACAATCTTATCCCCTATTTTTATTGCATAATTGGGTAAGGTAATAAAAGATAGGGGTTTTCGTTAGAAAAAGGTTTCTTTTAAATGTTTTATCGATATAACTATTAACTATTATTTTTGTCCACCCTGTATTTATTATTTGTTTTAATATCAATACAGCCTAGTAAGAAAGGTTTTTATCTGCATAATATCTATATTCAATTTCTTTTAAAGGCTTTTGTTAATCGTTATGTAATGGCTTGCATACGTCATTTTTCACTTTAAATTTAAAATAAGTTAAAAACAGTGGGACCTAGGTTTAAAATAATATTTATAAAATATGTGTAAAATTTAATGCAGAATCTAGAAAATGAAAAATAAAGGTCATTCAGTAGAAGTGTCCTACTTTGAAATGGAAATAAAACAAATAAGAGAAATGTTATTAATGCATTTATTTTTTTATTTGTTAGTACAATATATAACATTAAGTATGAAACAGTATGTCAGGTAAATGGCCACCATGGCTTCGTTGAGTAGCGCAAATTCCAGATATCCAGTTTTTGATTACATTCTCACATATAGTTGGTTGAATTTCGTTGATAGTCATTCTAATGTTGTTTTTTAGATCCTCAGTTGGCTTTCAAGTACCCCCATAAAAAGTCAAGGAGCGTTAAATCACAAAATCTTGGTGGTCAATCGACTTCAATACCACGCAAAATTAAGCGATATTGACGTTAGGCGCATAAAACACCCATTTTAATAAAAACTTTTAACAATTTGTATTCGCTCTGAAATCGCGTATCTCTCCATGATAATTTTTTAAAACTGGCTGTAAACATATGCAAAAGACGATACCATTATCGCAAAGAATTTAAACACAATACGCAGGTAAACATAAGACATTCTTATTGGATAATCCTTTATATGAAGTGTTCCATTCAAAGTACGGAACTTAACATTAACTTTTAGTATTACCGGAGGTGTTAAAAATGTCAGAATATTTTAATTGCATGTCCCTTATTTACTTTATAATGTTACCAAATATTTAAGACTATGTAAATCCTACTTTTAGAGAAATAAATAGCAGCATTTCTTCGTGAGACACCCTGTTTACTGAAATGAAATAAAGGATTATAAAATATCGCTTTAAGCAAGTAAGCCGACCGAACCAGAAATCTTTCTTTTGGTGTCAGCAGCAAGAGATTTCCTTTTGGTAGATTTTGCAATATCGGACACAATACCTTTTATAAAAGATTTCTCGTTTGAGTACGTTTTTATTTAATTATCCCTTTTTTTTATTGCATGAAACAAAACAGTTTTAGGTCTTATTTGCACAATGTATCGAAGGGTCGATAGACCGTAAACATATTGAATTTAGTATACCAAATATAGTTAAGCTATTGTATTTTTTTAGTCTTGCTGCATAAGTTGCCAGTAATATTTATGTTTATTAGAATGTACAGAGTGACCCTTAATAACTGTAATTTGTTTAATATATTAATATTCTTTACGTTTATTAATATCAATTCCAAAAGACCTTACAAGTTAAAAGTTTCTAATACAATCGGTTTAAACATTTTGTTTTACTTTTTTACTAATATTAAAAATACGTCAACGACGAAAGACGAAGGGTAGATTACGAATATTATTAAAGGTTTTATTTAAACCAAAGATAATAAAAAAATAATAATTTGGAATTAAAAATTACAAAAAAAACTAACTGTTCACTTTAAATTAGTTAAAAAGACTTTTTAGTCTTATTTTTGGTTGTTTTATTACAATATCAATCAAAATTTATTGATATTTTTTACAAGCAAACATTTTATCATAAATGTCTTTTTATGAAAAATAAAATTTTTGGTCCTTTGTCCTCTTTTAAACCCTCTTCGTGGCAGTCTCTATAACACTGATACTAGGCGTCACACCTTTTTTTTAATAAAATATCATTATTTGGTGATATTAAATCTACGAAAATCATATATAATAAATAGTAGAAGAATAAAAAAGTTTTGTTTTGCAGACCAGGACGTGTAGAAACTATTTTTTAATTAACTTCTTACAATCTCTTTGAGCGCATTTAGTCTAAAAATTTTATAAATTTTATAAGCGTGTTTTATTCTAATTATTTAAAACTTTTTATTTTCTAAAATAAATATACAAAGATTATATTTAAAAGAATATTTAATAACAAAATAATGTATTACTCATAATGATTAACCACACATTACATAATAATTAATATTAATATAATATAAAAATAAATTATAATAACAAAAGCATTACTAATAAATATAGCCAAATAAAATATTAGAAAAAAAAGAGTTACAGCATACTAATAAATAAATAAATAATACTTTAACTAGGTACCCAAGCAGCAAGCTGACGTCTTATTGATATCTTCTTTTAGTAATTTTTGGTTAGCAAAGACGATGTAAGATGACAACAAAATGACGTTAAAATGACCAACAAAAGACGAAGACGAAGACAAAAGTTGACGTCTAAACTTTTTTTTTTAAAGCTAAAATAATACAATATTTTATGTAATACTCGTAAAATTATATTTTAAATTATGGAGTAAACATACTTGATAGTTGATGGACTTTCTATAAAGACGGTGTTGTGTGTTATGTCACGTAATGACAACTAAAATTATTAGTCTTATTTTTCTGTCATATGATATTCCGGTTGGATTTTGACACGAATCATATAGTGTCACAAAATTTTTCTGGCGAGTTTACTAAACATGACGTCTTTATATTTTTATGAACTAGTATTATAAAAAAACGTCAAAAAAACGTCATCTTAACGACGTCAAAAACACGTCAGTAAAAATGACGTTAACATGACGTCATACTTTTGGTCCGATGACGTCTTATGACTAAAAGTGACCAAAAATGACTAAAAAATGATGTCATAATAGCTCTCTGCTTGAGTAAACAGGTACATTATAAATGTTTAACAATAAGAAGAAAAAGAAAAAATTTCTTATTGCCTGTTTAAATCCATCTATTTGAGCTTAACCCTTTAAAATTATTTTAATAAGGTTGCCACATTTATTAATATTAGTTATCTAGACTTGGCGATATACATTCTAGCACACGCCTCAAATCAGGGCCGGATTTAGAGGTATGGAGGCCCTGGGGCAATAAGCCTGTGTGGATTGTGGAGGCATCTAATTTGTGGGGGCCCTGGGACAGTCTGCCATCCCTTAAATGCAGCCCTGTCTCAGATGCACATAAAAAAAAATTGTTTTTATTGAAAAAGTAAGCTATAAAACGTTAAAAAGCGTAGTAATGAGACGTGTCAGTAACCAGAGGATTATTTTGAAAAAGATGTTGTAAATTGGTGTAGCAGAAGTCTCTAACGAAAGTATCTGAAAAATATGGCTTTGCGTTTTCAATATAGGCATAGATAAGTTTATTTTGGGGTCCGTTAAACGGTATCTAATAATAATAGGTGTATTAGGAAAATTTAAAAATTTAACTTATAAAATAAAACAAAAGATTTTATTAGAAAAAAAGAATGAGATACACTGCTGAATCCTACATTTTAAATAAAAGTAAATTTTATAAAAACTAACAATATTTTTTTTTTAATACACATAAAATTAAAGTTAATATTAGGGCTAAAATCCAAAAGAAAAATAAATAAAAGGTTGTCTTACCCAACATATTAAAAATCATTAAGAAAAAATACATAGTGTTCTTGACTATAAGTTTACTTCATTGTATTTTATTTTTTATTTTTAATTAGTATTTAGAAACAACACATATTTTGTAGATATTTTTACCAAAAGAAGTTAATACCTTTTAGGTTTTTGTTTTTACAAAAGTACAAGTACTGTTGGCATATAATAAGCCCATCTATATAGACTGTCCACTCATGTACGTATGTTCTGTCTATGCACGCTCGCTCAAAAATTTAATTAATTGAACGAAAGACTAAAGCCATTACAGCAATATATAATTTAACCGACAAGTTGGAGAATGCATAAATAATATTCCAGGAGAAATGTTTTTTTTTATTACTTAGATAGATTTTTTTCTTTGTTTATAAAAATAATCCTAAATTTTATTAACTGTTTTTAAAACTTAATTATTTATTCCAATATATGATCCCCATAAATAAAAATTAAGAATAAAATACATTATTTTATTTTTATAGGCTTAAATTAAAATTTGTACCTAATAACTTTTTCTAAATACATATTTGGTTAATACTGAAACAAACATAGGTAGACTAGACTACCTACTTTCTAAACAAATAAATACATTAGAAAATAAAAAATCCCTTCACCAAAAGTGTATTTTATTTAGTACTTATAAAAATATACCCATACTTATTGGACACCTTATGTTACCGTAATCATTAAAAAAATATATCTATAAAAATAAATTAATAAAAGTAGACTAAGGTCAAATCTTAATTACAATTTTTAATATTATAATATACAAAAATACTAACCAACACCAAAAAACATCAATCTTTTATAATAAAATGGTGCTAGACTCCTACCAGAGTTGGGAAGTATTCGAATACTCGTTATTCTGAATTGGGCTGGTATTCGGCTGAATACATTATTGATCAGTATTCGAAATTCTGAGTTCTAAATACCGTTTTTGAATGATGGTATTTGAATAAGGTTTTGAGTATTCGAATACAAAAATTTAAATACCAGTATTTGGTTACATTGAAATTGATTGAATGAGAACTCCTTTTGCCTCCAAAATAAAAGTACTACAAACAAGGAGATGTTGATGTTTTCTAAAGAATTTTTAAACAAAGAATCTTTTTTTGTCTTTCGTATTGACAATAAGTGGACGTTAAACCTTTTAAAAAGATTTTTTATTCAAAAACCCCTTTTTTGTTTTTTTTGCTTTCCAGTATTCATGAATACTCAATCCTGGTATTTATAAATAGTCAGTATTTAAATGCTTTTTTATACGGTATTTAGTATTCGCACTCGAATACCGAATTTCAGTAGTCGACCCAATTCTAGCTTCTATAAGCCTAAAGTAACGAACACATCATGATTGTTACAGCATAATTTTTTAAAACCATAAGACATATATTTAGCTTTAGTTTGACCCTTACATTGTTTACATTAAAATAATAAGTAAATTATAACTTTTGCATGATTTAAAAACGTTATTTAATTTTAATTGTTTTAAACTATTAAAGCCGGTTGCTTATAATTAAAAATAACTTGTACTACTGTAAGCTGTAGGAAACTCTGTCACTATCAAATTTTAAAAATTTCAATATCTGTATACCTTTAACATAAAATAAATGGTTTACGATAAACAGACCCATTTTTTAAAGATACCAATTATAGTTTAAAAATATAAAAAGCAACACAACCAGTGCTTGGGAATTTTAAAATTAAATTAACCCTAAATATGGCTACAGTGCCAAAATATTTTTATTTTAATCAAAAGACAGATATTACAATAATGATTTAAAAATATTCCCACGACTATGTTGAATACATCAAATTCGATCAGTCCATGACGTTTTTATACATTTGGGCCGGTGTCTCGTAAATAATATTTTTGATGTTAGTTTTCAAATCCTCTATAGTTCTTGGATTGTTAGGATTAACCTTTGATTTCACGTAGTCCAATAGAAAGAAGTCACACGGCCATACTCCAACAAAACCGTTATTGCAAGGGCAGTTTGATGATAGTGTCATATCACGACATGGTTTAGTGAATTATCCCGCACGATCATCTGATTTGACGCTGTCTGACTTCTTCAAATTGGACTTAATAAAATCGGAGGTTTATGCTAACAATTCAAGAACCATAGAGGATTTAAAAAACAACATCAGAAATGTTGTTCGTAAGATATCGACTCAAATGCGTGAAAACATCATGCTATATTGTATTAATCCAATTCGCTATAATCAACAAAGTTGTGAAGGACTTTTGGCCGATATTATTATTAAATTATTATCAAAACTAATTGGTATTCCGAATAAAATAAAACTATTTAAATCCTGTAGCAATGTTCGTGTTTAATTTAATTTTAAAATCCTTAAGGGGGCTAAGGTCAAATCGTACAAAAAAGCCATGTTTTCGTGATTTTTTTCTGACGACACAGTTAAAATTTATTTACTCAACCAATGGTACATTAAAGTATGACATTCGAAGAATGTTTCATCAAATTTCTACAAAAAAATATTAAAAAATACGGCCATGGCAGCAATTGTTCGGACGTGTCTCGAAAAAAGTTGAATTGCGGTGCCCCTCATAACTTGGTGCTGGATCATCCGAAATCAAAAAATCAAAGTTCATTCGTTAGATAATAGTTTTCCCCAGGTAACGCTGTCGAGTTTTTTTCCAAATTTTTTAAATTTTTTCGAACACTTTGAAGTAAAAAACACAATTTTGTGGGAAAAAATCGGCTAATTTGTTATTGCAAAATCAAAATTATGAAAAAAAAACTCGACAGCGTTACCTCGTAAATGATGTACAGAAATAGTGTTTAAAATTTCAAAAGGATCGGTGCAGTAGTTTTGGAGTTATCAGGGGCACCGACTTTGAAAACGTGAGTTGTGAATTGAATACCTTACCCCCCTTAAACCAATGCGCTTAAAAAAACTCGACAGCGTTACCTCGTAAATGATGTACAGAAATAGTGTTTAAAATTTCAAAAGGATCGGTGCAGTAGTTTTGGAGTTATCAGGGGCACCGACTTTGAAAACGTGAGTTGTAAATTAAATACCTTACCCCCTCCTTAAGCACCAACTGAACCACCCTTTACATGTCAATCTTGTTCAGACACGATGTTAAAAAAAAACATTTTTAAAACTGTTATGTAATTAAAAATAAATTTTGGAAAAAAATAGTTTCTTAAATTATCCTAATTAATATTTTACCGACTAAGTATACAATAAGTAGACGTTTACTAAATTATATTCTATTACCCGTATAACTTTAGCAGTGTTAAAAAAATACATATACCTAGATTTTGACAATATACGTAATACTAATGTTTTTATTAATAAAATAAAAATAGGAAAGGTTTAGTAAAAATTAAAAACATTTACATTTATTCGCTTTGTAACGATGTTGTATATGTTGTCTAATAAGGCAAGAAAAACTTTTATATGGGTGGTATCTGTCTAGTCCAAAATAAAACATAAATAAATAGAAATACCTTAAATTTACTTTTAAAAATAAAGTACCTATTTGCAATACCAAGAATAATACAGATATATTTAAATAATTTTCTGGGGCAAACTTTTTTTTAATCTTTTTAAAATACTTTAATATGTTAGTTAAAAATTTTTTAGGCTTGTTAAAAAATATAGTTTATAAAAACACAACGCATATTATCCTTTTAGTATAGCAAAATCATATTTTTGCCAATAAATATTTTTTCTTTTTAAATAAAAAATAATAGGTATACATATGTGTTTGTTTATTTATCTTTTATTATTTTCTTTTCCGTAAAAAAAAAACAAGAAAGTATTTTGTATTAGTTAGGAATTCTCACAAATTATTGTTGAAATTTTATAACAAAAATTTTAAAATACCTATATTAGTTTAGTTTAAGAATAAATATAATATTTTTACAATATATCTAAATTTACATTTATCTTTTCATTCATTGTGTCAGTTTTGTTTATTAAACATTTTTCAAGCAATGTTCTATAGCACTTTTATAAATTGTCTGCTTTTATTTGCCGCGTCAAGATTTAAACCTGCAATAAACGTGTGTTCTCAGAATAAATGGTAAGTCAGTATTTTTACTTCTTGTGGACGACCTAAAGTGCTTTGATGTAGCTGTTAAATAAAAACAGTAATACTTGTGGCATGTGATTTATTTTAAAGGGTCTTTTTACCATATTAACTAACTAAATTATATACAGTGTGTCTCTAAAAGGTCTTTACAAAATGCTATCACAAATTCCTTGGGACAAAATACAATGATCTAACACAATTTTCCTTAGTCCAAAAGTTGCCCGTTTGGGAGATAATGACCATTAGATGGAGCCACCTGCAGCCCTTTGCTTTTTAAAATACCATAAATTTTTGGTGCCTAGGTATAATAGGACTTTAGTAACAAATTTCTTTTTTCCATAATTTTTCTCTAAAAATGGTATACCTTGTATATATTGATACGAGCAACCGTTTATAAGATATTTCAGATTAAACGTTTTATACCACACAAAATAAATCTCTTGTGCTCTATCTGGGCCACCCGGATTTTCTCAAAGCTCTATAACACAAATTTCTTGGGCGAAAAAACAACGATCTAATGCAATTTACCTCAGTCGAAAAAATCGTTCGAAAATTTGACACCCTGTATCTTGCAAACCAGCAACCTTTCGACTAACCTAATTTGTGGGAGCATTTTTATAGAGCTTTTAGAAAAATCCGGGTGGCCTAGATAAAGCGTAAGGGCTTTATTTTGTGTGGTATAAAACGTTAAATCAGAAATATCTCATAAATGGTTGCTCATAGTGATATTTACAAGGTATATCATTTTTAGATTTTTAGACAAATATTATAGAAGAAAAGAAATTTTGTAATAAAGTCATATTATATCGATGCACCGAAAAGTTATGGTTTTGAAAAAAAAGTTTGCTTTTAATATTCATACCTATACCGGTTGAGCTAAATACATAACATAACACATAGGCAATGTGGGGAAAAGAGACAATCTAACTAAATACCAGCATGTAAACATACGTGACTAATAGTGCTTGTTTTGTTATTTTATTACTGGCCGATATACCAAAACTGCTTGCTCATATAGTATAATAATGCAAATGGCAGCCACCACAATATTGAAGATTTTATATGAATATTCACTGGCAACTTAGAAGTTGTGGACGAAAGGCTCAGCACTTTGTAGTTTGGTAAATATTATTTTATTATTATTATTCTTCATAGTATAAAAAAGTTTAATTTTCTTAAAATGCTAATTAAAGCTGGAGTCTGGAGAAAACCCAAATTGTATCTTGTTTAGATTTAAACTTCTAGAAAAGAAATAAACTAGAGAATATTAATTTATGTATATTTTTGGTACAGTTTTATTTAAAAGCTTTTAAGCAGAAAGGCTGGGTATGCGGCGTGGAGCGGCGCGGCAAATTGTTGCAAGGCTGAACGCGACTTTATAAGCAACACGTTCTAGCATGATTATGTGAAAGGATGACATATGGGCTTTTAACTTTATTTATAAAAAAGCTTATAAATCGACAAAAGATCCGGCAAACATACAAACTGTTTTTAAAGACATAAAAAAACACAATTTTATAGTAAGGTTTGTGTTAAACCTAAAGAAAATTAATATTTTTAGGTGACACTAAGCCGCGTCTAGACTTGCCACAATACCCCGCGCCGCTCCACGCCGCATACAGCGCTACATAGCACGCACCTATGGAATGGACAGAGTTTACGTCGTTTTAAGGGTGTCGCGAATAATTTGCTGGTCGGTTTTTGGCGTCAAAGGAGCGCGCGAACATGTCGGTTAGTTTAGACGAATAATTTTCCAAGAACATCATAACATTCCCAGCTACCAGAACCGTACGTCGATCAAAGAACGTCGATGTTCCCCGAACCGGACGTTTTAAGGGTCTGCGAGTGCCGCGGCATTCATAAAATGTCAATTAGTGTTGAATTTACTAGCAGGCTGAGTAGGCTGAAGTCTAGGGCGACAATTTTTTAGCGTGAAGAAAAATAAACGCCTAAACTTTTTAGGTTTAATTTTTAAACCATTATTTTAGTATATTTATTTTTAAAGTTGTAAGCAAAAAGTAAGAAATAAAGTTTCCTATTTAAAATTTCTAGTGTTTTTTTTTATATATGGCAACAACTGGTATTTAAACTGATTAAAATTAGAAAACACTGGGAATTCATGTCAGTCATTTGAAAAATGTTAACTGCCCTAAAAACTGTTACAAACATTTCATTTTTACTTAGCAATTCAGAAGTGTAAAATACAAGTGACAACTCCCAAGTAACTATTTTTCATTGGATAGGTTTTAAAATTTTAATATAGTTTAAGCACTAGAAACCAAAGAACAGTTTTAATACACACACGGGTTTTCTACTGGCATAGTAGAAACATAAAATATTAATATAAAAGAATATTGTTTACTTGATATTCCGAAACTAAATATTTAGTTTTATATGAGTTTCTATAAAGCATATAACAAGCAATCATAATGGATTTAATTAATTATTTTGTTTGCTATCTAGATTTTGGGCCAAACAACTCAAATAAATTTGCTATCGTGACCTTTATATTTGATTTGTTCCCTATACTAATTAAAACTTAATAAGTTTAACCATGTTGAAATAATGTGCGGCTTATTTCGCGTTTGGATTAAAGGGACTATTAAATTTACGGAAAAGCAGAGCAAGTAAATTAAAAAAATTACTTGAATACATACTTCTATTAATTTAACTTTATTAAATAAGAAATTGCTTTTTAATGTCCTTACTGCAATTTTTTTATGAAGATTATTTATGTAAAAATTAAGTTAAAGTAGTTCATGTTTATAATATTACCTCACCCAACTATTTTTATTAGTTTATATTCTAAATTTTTATCATTTTTAAGTATTAAAATTTCACTGAATGGTTATTAGTATTCCTAATATTATTTATTAAAATTGCTTCTTTTAAATTATTTATGCTTTAGTTTAAGGCACTAGCTAAACGAGCTTCGGCGGTTTTGCTTATGCTTATTTATAAGAAGGAAACCGCCGTCCGGTAATTTTTTTATTCACGTATATAAAAACTGCCTAAAATATTAATTAATATGGTATCACCGGCGGTTTTTACTTATTTTCTTGATAGATGCCGCCGTCCGGCGTTTTGCTTATAAAAACTATTAAAAACCACCGAAATATAGTTAAAGGTAATCTAACCTTAATAATAATGGATTTTGCTGTGCCGTAAGCGATTAGTTTTTGTGCTTTTATTGTTTAATAATGTAGTTATGGAGACCGGCAAATAAAACCACAATTGTATTTATCCTAACTTTCATGGCAGGATTGCCACTGTATCGAGGGCCTATAATTTAAAAGACACATGTTGTAAAATATTGGGTTTATGTGACGAAATAGTTTTGTTATCTTGTCACATAAACCCAATATTTTACAACATCAAAAACACCTTTTAAAAAATATTGTCAGGCAGAAAAGACATGATCGTCAGCATAAAAGTCAACGAGTAGATATAATTTAAAATTCTTGAAAAGTAAAAAATGATTTGTCTGAAAATTATAAACAATAAAAATTAAAAAAGAATTGTAGAACAAAGTATGAAGAAAAAAATATTAAAAAGTAAAAAAGTCAGAACCCGTGCCTTACGTGTCAACACTCGTAACCCTGTAGCTATGGGTCAACTTAATTTTTTTTTAATGTTGATAATATTATCAACGATATAAACCGTCTTTATGAATTATGTATTTTGTAACTTTTGATTCCTAAGAATTTTCAAGTTTGTTTTACATATATACAATAGTAGAAAAGCCACGCGGTCATCAGCTCTGTCTTACTTTTAATTATTTCAATTTCTGTTGCTTGCACAATATTTAAACGAGGCGTTTAGAAAAAAATTATTAATTGCCGTTCTTATTTGTATGACGCATGTGGCTTTTTTACTATTGATGGTTACCTAAATAGTATAGTTTTAGTTTTATTAAATAAACTTTTTTCTTGCACCTTTCTGCTTTTCTTTTTCCAAAAGATGTACATTTTTTCCTAATTTATGAAGAGCTTTGACAAAATCTTTGTAGGTGTGAAACGTGTCTCCCAGTTTTATTTTTGTTTGCTTATCAATAATAATAATAATAATAATCAGTACCTATAACAAATAAGAAATAAAATTAGGTTATCTTTAAGTAACAAAATCGCCACACGGTGGCATCTACCAATAAAATAAGTAAAAACCGCCGGTTATACCAAATTAATTACCATTTTTGCAATTTTTGTATACGTAAATAGATAGAACCGCCAGACGACTGTTTTTTTTTTATAATTGAGCAAAACCGGCGGCGATCGTTTTATTACTTTTAAGGCAGAAAAGTTATTTTATAAATAAGGTTAAGTAAATTATTTACACAGTGTGTCCAAGAATGGACTCAACTATACCTGTTGTTTTTTTTTATTATAGTATTTCAAAATAAAAGATGTTCTATCCAAAAAAATTGCTCCTTTGAAAATGCTAAAAGCTATCATTCAAATTGCCCAATGCGAAAATAGTATTTTTAAATATAAAAAAGTTAAAATTTTTTATTTCTTAGACATTTCAAATAAATCCCTTAAAAATATATTCAAAAGTGTATAAATATATTTTTTTATATTGCTTATAGTTGTTGAAAAAAATATATTAAAAAAATATATTTTTTTAAACAATCACTACACAAAACGAATTGGAAAAAATATGTGGTAAAAATAAAAGTGGTAAGAAAATCTCCTTAATATACAGGGAATTATTCTTAAGACAGCATTATTGCTAACTTTTTTATTATTGAAGATATGAATTTGTTTCGAAAGTTTCGAAAATATGACTATCCTCGGAAATTTTATAGTAAACTGGCATTTTTAATAAACACTCTGTATATTGCATAACCATTTAATTGATATTTTAAAGAGCTTTTGGTAAATACCATATTTAATATGTCTATCTCTTATTGTTTAAAACTATGGTAATTAAAATCTGATAATTATGTTAAATTTTCATTATATCTACAGCTCTAATATATACATTAGCACCAAGTTTAGTGTTGAAGAAAAAATAAACACTATATCCACTAATTTTTAGATTTGGAAGAGAATAATATATCCAAAACTAAAAAAAAAAACTATACATATTAAATGTGAAATTTTTCAAAGCTCTTTAAAATATCTATTTTATGCTGATGCAATATACAAATCCAGTATACTATTAAATTCCCGAAGATGGCCATATTTCCAAAACTATTAAAAATTGAATATGTCACATACGGACTTTTTTAAAGCTTTTAAATGGATCTTGCCAAAAGACATATAATAAACACGGTGTTTTATTTAAAAAATATTTTGATTTTAAAATTAATCGAAAATCCGATGTTTAATTGTTTTTTGGTTAGCAGCACAATAATCAACGAAAAAATTACTAAAACTATACCAATTTAACCGACTTCGTACATCCAATAATAAGAAAGTTAGCAATAGTGCCAACGTAAAAATGATCACCCAATATACAGTGAGATTCCAAATTACAAAGATGTAACAATAAAACGAAAAAAAAAAGTTATAGATATATATTTATGTACCTACCAAATTATATCGCTTAAAGGTAATCAACATTTTAATTGTTTTGATTTAAATAGTTATTTTGTGTTAACTTAATAAAAAAAAATCACTGGATTGAAACATGACTTAAACCTAATAATGCTTGCATATTAAAAGTTAACTAAAAAAGAAAACATTTATTTCTAAAAATTTTTTAATATATTTTTGCGAGAGCGAAAAAAAATTGGTAGGAACTGTTAAAACCGCAAAAATTTACAGAAGCGCTCGCTACCGCAAAAAAAAAGATTTTTTTTTTAACAAACAAGTTTGAATTTTTAAAAATTCTCTTATTCTTAAATTTTTATTTTATACTTTCATTTAAGGTTTTAGACTAGGCAGATCTTTTCATACAGTAAAAGTTTTTTTTTGTTTAATTACCATTAAAAAGTTTTTCATATGGTGCAGACACACTGTATAAGGTAAGAAAATGTTTAATATTTTTTATAACTATTTAAATCTGTTAGGTACTCGGGTAAAAATAAATTTTAATTTTTTTCAAAATTATATTTTTTGACTGTGAACTACCTTGTCTATCATATAATAATTATTATTATAGCACCAAGCCTTTTAAATAAACAAAAACGTTAAGACAAAATAACTTTTTACGGTGTAAGTACAGTTAAATTATTATTATTATTAATATTAAATTATTTTTAAATTTTACATAAACCCCAGCCCCAAAATGTAATAAGTTTTGAGATTTAGAGTGATAAACTTAAATATGTGTTTCTATATTAGTTTTACCACTTTAAATTTTTTCAGAAAATTTGACACACAGCTATTTAGCTCTGACGCACATATTTTCATTTTTTTTAGTTGCGTTTAGAAAGGATTAAAACAAAATCTTGTAAAAAGTGTAATACAATCCTATTACAAATTAAAAACGTAACAATTTCATTTTCTTTTATTTATAGGCAAATTTGTTCTTTAGGTTTTTATTTCTCTGGGTTTTAGCTAAATAAAATTAAAATAAAATTTCTGCCTAATTATATGGCTATAATGCGCTAGTTAATGAAAGATACCTTTTTGCCTTTATCAAAAAAACCTTCCAAAAAGTATCTTTATACTAAAGTAGAGGATTTTGGGGCGATTTCTAGCTCGCTCTATTAAAGACAAGCAAATAATTTTACATGATATTAAATTAACAATAATATTTCTTATTTGTTCTTAAAAACATTCATATTTTTGTTCAGCAATCTAAAAATGCTAAACAAAAATATACAGTCGAACATCAAAATTTCCCATTTTTAAGTCCATAAAGATATACGGCAGAGCATTTTCTTATATTTATTATTATTATTATATTAAACTCTGTATAAATATGTTTATTAGTTATTAACCCATTTAATAGGTTAAACACATGTGATTATTTAAACCAGGTTAAATTATTTTTAAATCAAAGTTCTTTTTTCTTTCCCTGAAATATTGACCTAATTATTTATACAAAAAATTTAAATATTTTACATACCTAAAGCTTACATTTTATGAACTTCTTTTAATTTTACGTTAATTCATTGTAACCTTTGTATGCTTCTTCGTGTGCAAAAGATCTGTCAAAGTGACCATAATCATCATGGTGTGGATGAGCTGCAATAACTTCATAAGTTGAGCTGTGATGTTTGTGTTCCACAAGCTTCTTTAGAGCTACGATTGAAGCAATTGTTAAGGCTACCTTAGCTACTAGCAGTGCTTTGAAAGCTACAAGGCCTATGAACTTAAGAGCTATGGCTCCCAGGATAGCGGCTTTCAGTTGTAAAAGCATAAGCAAACCTCTCATTCGAAAGCCGCCTCCTCCACCACCTTTGTTTCCACCTCCGCCTTTGTTTCCTCTAGCTGTTTCTACAAAGAAAAACCAATTAAAATTAAGTTTACTTAAAAATGTAAAAAGGTGTCCTCTAATTAATTGTACACGAAAAAACTACAGATGCCCTATGCCAAAATGTTGAGATTTAACCTAAGACACCTATTTAAAATATGACATTTTCTTTGTTTATTTTAAAAGCTCTATCCAAAAGAAAATTTAGCTGCCTACTTTTTTAAATTCCTAATTTCATTTCATTCAATTTATATTTAAGATGCTTTATTTCGCGCAGGCGCATGACAAATTTTATTAATTGACATTAAAAAAATATAAAAAATATACAGTGGGTCTACTTGGGTGCGCACCATTTGGAAAACTTTTTATTAATATTTTTTGACATACCTCGTATACCACTGCAAAAAAAATATCTGATGATTGCATTGTAAGTTTTAGACCATGCAGAACATTTTATAAGAAATAACTTCCTATCGTAAAATTTTTAATTAAAAAGTTTTCCATAAGGAGCGAAATCAATTAGACACGCTGTATTTACTTAGCCTTATTAGAGTAACATACAATTTACCTAAATTTAAATTAAAACATCACAAATTTCACGCAAATTTATTTAACAAAATTTGAAACCTTGAAACAGATATGCATTTAAATCTTATAAAACCACAGTTAAGTATTATCCTAAAAGCTCTAATCACCTCCTTCATTAATTCAAAATGTCCGATTTTTTGCAATCGGTCGTAAATCATGTCACCCCAGGACTGAAAAATAATCTTTTTATTATCGTCAATTTTATTTTGGATACTTTTTCGAGGTGCCATTGAAAATATACAAAACTTAGAGAAAATTTTCGTAAATATTGATTTGGGTTGTGAAAAGATTTGTAATATTTATTTTACCAGATTTTGTATCTTAATAGGTAGTATTTTTCTGTTATTTTTATAAACCTGTAGTTGTTTATTATTATTTTAATTAGTTTATGTACTATTGGATTGTACACCATAAGGTACTATTGTTTAATATTAATTATTTCGCACATTTATTATTTTAAATATTATAAAAAAACACTTGCAGTAATACTTTTTACGAGATTAGAAAAAAGTGTTAAAGAATAGCTTAAAGTGGCAAATTTATTTAAAAATAATTTTAACATATGTCAATTGTAATTAAATTATAAATTATATTATGAAATATAAAATTAAAAAAAATGAAAAAAGGGTAAAATATCGTCACTAAAATATTTAAAAAATATTTGCAGTTTACAACGTGTCCAAGAAAAGTAGGATTCGTATGGGTATCTTGAAAATGGTAAGATGTACGAAGTCGATTAAATAAAACAAAGTTGAGGTTTTATGTGCTTAGTAAATAGAGAAAAAAGATTAAATTTTAAAATAAATTCCACTTTTACATTGCCACTTCTTTCACTCTATCCAACGGTAGTATTCTATTTAAAATTAAACGTTTTGTTTTTGTGATACCATCGATAACTTTTTTTAAACGGTTCTGATATTCCTATATTAAAATTCTATTTCATATTTTTATTCCACTGCACAGAGGCAGTATGGTGTTGGCTGCTTACTCAGCGCCGTATTGCCAGCACAGACATTGCTCCTTCTCAAAGCTTAGCAGGAGGGCGACCGACCCTTCGCCACTTATACACTCTGGATGATACAGTTAAGATTGGAAGCTATCCATATTCGATGGCGACCTTGAAATGTCCGGCTCTAGGCCGTCTTAAGGCCCCGATTATTTCCAATAATATTTACTTAATGTAATGCACATCTAGATGCTGCAAAACTGCAGACCAAATATTCAGTTATAACAGGTTACTGTCAGCCTCCTTCCCTCCGTCGCCAGCATGTGCTCTTAGTCGCCATAGACAAACGTAACCACGTGCGATGAGGAAAAAAGTTTTTAGGAATTATTCTGGACTTAGAAAAACACTTCCGCGGCACTACTAGATGACAATGTGACTCTTTCCAAGATACGCAAGGGATCAAACGACTGTACAGCTCCTCCAACCGCCACAACCCGGGAGAACTTTGTAGTCCTCTACGGAGCGGTCACTCTACTCGAAGGTCGATGTGACAATGCAAATATAAATTTATAATTTTTCTCCGAATATTTCCAAAATTCTCGAAATTTTAAAACTTTTTACCGTGATATTACTAGGCACATAAAACATCAACTTTGTTCCAATGTATGGATCTTTATTTTTGTAACGAGGGGCAAAACTTGCCGTATGCTGCCCCGCCTGGCCTTTTTATTGAGGAAAAAAATTGCTTTCTTTTTAAATATCATTGTATAATAACAAATTAAAAGACGATCAAAAAGACGTTTTTGCTCTTACAATCTCCACTTTCTTATACATTCCATGTTTAATTTGCCGCCCCTTGAAGGTGTCACCCGTGGCACACACCACCGTTTGCCCCCACCCCTTCTAGATCCGGGACTGCTTTTAATACTTTTTTTCTTCTTAAATACGGTAACAATTGACATATAGCGTATAGACGTTTTTGATATAACCGTATTTTTAAAATTTATTAAAATACGGTACTGACTCAACAACCTTTAAACAAAAAAGCAGCGATAAATTCACATAATTCTGCCCGATACTTTGTTTGGCGCTAGGCGCGTTTCCCTTCGATTTTCTTGCGCACAAACTCATTTTTTCGCCCATGAATTGTAAAGTCGGCTGTCCATGAGAGTGGTTTTCGCTCGCGGATGATATTTCAGCGTTGTGATTGGTTAGTGCAAATTTGAAATGCATTTCCCGCCAATCACAACGCTGAATTATCATCCGCGAGCGGAAAACCGCTCTCATGGACAGTAGACTTAAGTTTTGTTAAGCGCAGGTAACAAGCATTGGCTATCCATCGATATCAGTAAAGGAGCCCCCTAAAAGGTTTTAAAAGTCTTATTATCATGAAGTCAATAGGTTTGTTCCAGCAGGCTGAAATGTTTTCAACCGTTCGGATTCTGCGCACGTCAAATTTTTCCTTTCTGCAGTGCCATGTTTATAACATTATACAATTGTTCGTTGTTTCAGCAGTAGTTTTAAGATGTTGAAGACATGTTGGAAAAGTTTGCAAACTTTCTCCAAACATTACTGACAAATTTTTAACATAACCTTTCTTGTATTGACGTATAAGCAATATGTTGCTTACATGATTCCAATATTCTGCTGGAACAAACTTATCGTCATTTCTGGCCCAGGGACTACAACGTTAAAATTTAAAAAGATGTACTTACCAAAATCTATTCACCTACACGGAAAAACATTTCTTATTCTAGTTTATAAATCAATCTAAATGTTTTTTTTTTGTTTAAATGCTTTTTAAAATAATTTTTAAGCTGAAGATAAATTATAAACAAAAAAATTAAAATTTTGTCTGGTTATTGTTTTCGTAATTTTAAGGACAAATTATTATCTTTTACCTATAAATAAAACTTTAAATATTCGTTACGAATTTTTGTTTTTATTTTGTTTTGATGTTTGTTTCTATATTAATTTATGCAATGTAAAAGTAAACGCGACATCAACTGAACCAAACGGTCAAGTTACCTTTTATTTCGTCACTATTTCTTTTAGTTTATGTGTCACTAGTTTTAAAATTTGACAGTTTGCAAATAAATTTAATAGAAATTATTGAAAATTAATAGTAATAATGAATTTGGATGACTAAGAAATTGAAAAGGAATTTATACGGTTTTTGTATTATTTCTACAAAAAGTAAGTTCATACAATTTTCTTAAATTAAATAATAAATGCATCGTTTTGAAGAGAATAATGGTCTCTTAAAGAAAAAAGGAGCTATGATTTTTTGCTGCAATACCTATAATGGTTGTGCTGTTAAAAAAACAATTAAATTTATAAAATAAATAATATGTTTTTATTTCCCACATAAGCTTTACATGTATCCATCGTAAAAATTTCATTATCGAAAACTTTTTATAATGTTTTTAACCAGTTTTCCTAAAAGAGCTTTTAAAAATTTTATTTTTTTGTCCATTTACCCACTTATAACCCCTATCTTAGGACACATTGTATAATTTTTTTTCTCTTGTTATCCAAGCTTTGCAACCCAATAGGTCTCTATGACGTTCAAGTAAATTCCCATTTAGCATCGTGGGCTCCCCTATTATTAAAAATTGTTTCTTAATAAACTATTGCTATTAATACAAAAATATCCAGTTTATAAGCACCGTTTTATTGTAAATTTAGTTTTCCAACAAGATTTAATAATAAAACTTTGTGATAATCCTGTTTCGAAGTTTACAGAGCTAACAACTCTTTTGTCTTTAAAACTTTTAACTTTGTAAGTTTATGTAAAGGATAGTTTAATTCTTTTAAAATATGCTACTTTATACTGTATAGAGTTAAAGTAGATAGGAGTAGAAGTTAAATTTATGTTAACAAGTTTAGAAACACTTTGGTTTTGGTATTTGATTTTACCATTGTTTAATTCGTTCTTTTAATAAAAGTTAAAATATTTAATAGTCCAGTCAAGCAATGTACACAGAATAAAAAATAGAGAATGTTTCAAGAAGTTGTTAGGAATATACAGTGACCGCCATAAATAAAATTGATCCATATGGAGAAGTTTTTATTTTTATTTCTCAGATACATTTTTTAAAATAATAATCGCGAATAATTAATTCACGAATATGACACTTATATGTATAAATATGTACTTTTATTTTTGACCTTGTAGAAAAATATTATTTAGAAAACTTGTTTAAATTAAAATTTATGTTATATTTTAAAATCAAAACCTTCTAATAAAAAATTAAAAGAAAGTAAAGTAAGACGAAAGGTTAATTGTTCTATAGAAATTTACTGCACCATTCTTAATTTTTGGTCTACACTTTATTGTGAACCATCCTGGAGCATAAACTTTTACAACAAGTATAGCTAACTAGAATTCCATTAGCAGTCGTAACCATCTTGCGTGGTATAGTTTATCAGGACTTTTTCTGCAAGTTCGACTGAACACAAATTTATACTCAAGAAATTTAACATTTGAAAAATAGATTAACGTTACCTAGCCATCAGAGCACCATGTTTTAAAGATCTTTTACTTCCAATGCGATTAAGATTCATAACTCCTTACCAAATAAACTTGTTTAGCCCGATAATTCTAAGTTTATGTTACATTTTAAAAAGTATCTGTTAAATTTCCAAAATACGTAAACTAAAAATTTTTGTTTTCTCTTTGGGTTCATTTAAGGCTGTTTTAGAGTGATCTTAACATACTTAGTTTTGTTTTTTATTCAAACAAGTAAGTACGTTTAAACTTCGTGCATTGGCACTAGTATTATAGTGCTTTAAGTACTTTTTTATTATATATTTAAAATCAGTAAAGCTAGGTTCAGTAAAGTAGCCTCCTTGGCTAGACTGCGCCTGTTGTCCACTAAAATTTGTAATTAACCATGTAAAGAATGCATTTTAACAGTTATTTTAGTTTTACTTGTGGTACCTCGTTTTATTAATATCAATAAAAAGACATTTATTATTGATATTATTAATATTATACAAATCCTAACGATATTAAGAGTGTTCTATTTGCTATAGATAAAAACCCACTTCTTAAAGAGATATTCCTAGCGTATCTCATGTGTCATTATAGTGATTATCCCATTAATTAATCAATAACAAAGTGTTAAACAAAAGTATATATTTATTTCTATATTTGTGAACCTGTCAAGAGTGTGTTTACAGTGTGGTTGAGCAGGTTGGAATAAATTCATTTAAATTTAGGGTTTGCTTTTGGAAAAACGTTAATACACGTTGATTTTTCTTTTGGCTGCGGGGTTTTTCATATTAAAATAATGTATACAGGGTGGCCCACAAACAAGTAATTACGATCATCTTTATTTTTTAAATAAAAACCCCCATTTTTTTATTACACCTTTGAATTTTCCATTAAATTCTAACTATATTTCGTATACCCTGTGTTATATCTAACTAATAATAACTTACGCCCGCGCCCCTTTATAAATAGTGTATGAAATTATTGGCAAATTTCTCAATAACAGTTAACTTTAGGTATAAGATAGGGTACATAAAAAATAGTTAGAATTTAATGCAAAATAAAAATATATGGTGTTTCCATAAGAAAAAAAGTTGATGGTCTTTGCATAATTGTGAGCCACCCTGTATACATGATTTTACTATAAGAAGCACCATAGCCAAAAACAAATAATATTGACGTGTTCTATTTTTTTTTCAAAAACAAACCATTAAATTTTAAATGAATTTATTCCAGCCCGCTCGGCAACACTGTAAACTAAGGTGTTTACTTTTGACGGGTTGACAAATTTTAGAAACTAATATCTTCTTTTCCTTATAATTTTGATATTTTTTATCGGACGATAAAAGTTATACAATCAAAATTATTTTTTAAATGTTACTCTATAAAAATACACTGATGTTGTTTTTTTCCCAAAATGAACGGAAAGAAATTTATTAGGGTAAAAAAATTTGTTACACAAGTTGCCTTAATTTTCAATAAAAACTTTTTTTTTTTTAATCTAAAAAAATTAACTAACCTAAAATTAAAGAGAAGTAAAATAGTTTTTTATATAAATATTAAAAGCCGTTTGCTGTAAGAATGTAACATTTAGTAGACTAATATGACGTTAGGAATATTCTTGATAGACTCGTTAAAAGAACCCCTCTTAAAAAGGTTTTAAAAGTGTTATTATCATGAAGTCAATTTTATTACTGGACCAGAGACTATAAATAAAAGTAAATAAAATTGACATTTAACAATAAACTAGGCTAAACCAGTAAAAATCCATGGGTTACTTAGTATCCTAAAAATACTTTGTTTTTATTTAAGTAACGTATGTCCTAAAAGTTTTGGCACAAAACTCATTGTCTTTAATTCTAACAAAAACAAAATAATATCAAGTTGCCTTTGAAAACAAAAGTTTATTTACTTTATTTACTGTCAGTTGAGCTTTATTTATTTTGAAGTTTTCGCTTTAAGACGTCGTATAAATTAAAAATAAGAAAAAGTATCTACAAGTTAGTTGGGCGGATACCCAAAGCTGAAATCTGTCGAATATTCCAGAATGAAATCATTTCACGCAGAACCATTTATAGAACAATAGCGGAGTGCGAGCAGGGAATACCATGTCTGAATCTCCCAAAAGTGGAAGACCACGTGCATTTACCGCACAGAGGTCAGAGAGATTGGTGAGAAGAGCAAAAACCAGATTGGAATGTCAACGAGAAGACTGGCTAGGCAATACAGATCTTCTAAGAGTACGATATCGTTGGAATTGAGGAGGAATGGTCTTAAATATCGAAAGAGACGTAAGTGCCCCAAATACTCTCAAGCGCAGCATTAAAATAAAAAACGATAAATATTGTGTGCCAAAACTTTTAGGACATACGTTACATACCTTGTACTTCTTCCACGGAGTTTTTATTTCTTTTATAGTATCTGGTGGAACCTTAAATTCAATTGTATGCGAACTCAAGTAATCAGAAACTTGATCCCATAAAACTGAATCAACTGCATCTTCTCGAGCTCTAGGTTCTTCAGGGAGCTTTTCTGTAAAAGTCTTTTTTGAAAATTTTTCATTGGGTTTAATCTTAACTCCTCCCCCAATATCAAATTCATTTGGTAGAGAGTCAATGTATCTTAGCGCTCGTTCCTAAAAAAATAAGAATATAAGTAAAAGTTAGCTTCTTTAAAAATATTTAACTTAGGTTAGTTTTTATTTTTGCATAACTTAAGTTTTTTTTATCTTTGGATAAAGCACGAAGAATAAAAGCCTAAATAATAACGTACCGTGGGTGTCTTAAGAGAGGTAAGAGGGAGTTTGTTGACACGGGACTTAAATACTTGAAGATTTGGGGGAAGGAAAGACCTCCGCGGGCAGCAGGTTCCACATTCTAGAAACTTTAGGGATAAAAGAACGAACAAAGTGGGAAGTTCGGGGCCCGTCCAGTTGGACCGTATAGGTATGCATACGCGCGGAACCACGAGTTTCTCTGTTGGAAGCTGCAAGAGAAGGGACTGTACTGGATAATTTGTCGGAGCAGAAGCCGTAAAAATATCTGTAGAAGAGCGATAGATCTCTTAGGAACCGTAAGTGGAGGAACTATACTGGACAACTCTTCAGAGCAGAAGCCATGGAAATACCTATAAAAAGCGATAGATCCCCCACAGCTCGACGATGGGCAAGAAAGGGAAGCCTTTCTGTAAGTGAAGGATCATTAATGAGACGAATAGCTCTTCTTTAAAAAGAATCAAGAATGCGGGTTGTGGGGGACGCCATGCCCCAGATATGAGAACAATATTCCAAGGGAGGTCGGATTTGGGACACATATAAAGTGTATAAATTAGAAGGGGAAAAATACTTTTTGGCTCGAAAGAGAAATCCAAGCTTTTTGAAGCTGCCGTGGCTATAGATACAATGTCTTTATGCCAGTTAAGGTTACTTTCAAATATGACGCCCACAAGATTGAAGGTGTCTTTGCTCTGTAAAACTTGGCCGATCATAAGTAGAGGATGAGTATTTGATGACTCTTTTCGCGACAAGGAACACGATTGAGTTTTGGATGCATTAAAGTGAACAAGATTTTTGGCGCCCTAATCCAATATTAAATTAAGATCCTGCGAAAGAAATATCTGCATCGCTCTGCGTTTGTTTTCCAAATCAGGTTTAGTGATGGGTTTAAGGACATGAAAACCGGAGTGAAAGGTACTATCGTCGGCGAAACTATAAATGAAATTAGTTGTGGACCAGAGAAGGTCGTTGATGTGAAGAAGAAACAATGTTGGTGCTAGAACTGAGCCCTGAGGCACTCCAGCATTTACTTGGTGAAAGCTTGAAAAATTGCCGTCCACAATAACTGATATACGTCGATCAGATAGATAACTAGAGAGCCAAGTACAAAGTTTAGTTGAAAGACCATAGAAGGGCAGTTTATTAAGAAGTGCAGCATGCCAGACCTGGTCAAAAGCTTTGGATATATCAAGAGCAATGATCTGGGTCTCACCTAGAAACTCAAGAGACTTATCCCAGCAGTGTGATACGAAGAAAAGAAGATCTGCTGTAGATCTTTGTGGCGAAATCCATACTGCCTGTCATGCAAAAATTTTGTTTATGCTATGGATTTCTTTCATGTCTTTCCGTTTATTTTAAAACGTATTAATTTAAACAAAAAAAAATTGGGAGTTTTAAATAAATGCATAAATACCATATTAGGAAGTTAAATTAGTTATAAAATTTGAATAAGGATAGAATATACTATACAGTGTGGGCAAAATTAAACTTGCACACTTATTACCTAATGATAACTTTTTATCTGTTGGGCCTATCCTTTTATTTTTACTTGGCTAATAAGTAGATATGTTTGCTTTAGGTTTGCCAATTTTGGTCAATTATATTTAAACAGGACTGGATTTACGGGACTTATTTCAAAATAATGCATTAAACTTCGTTGCAAAGGAAATCGAACTTATCTACCATTACGCTAATACCTTTAATTTTAAATAATTTTCTTTTAAGTTGTGTCAGAATCCAACTCAGAAATCAAAGTTACCTCACATTTTTGATTTTTAAAGCAAAAAGTCCCCTTTAAATGCGAGAGAAATACATGCTTTTGGAGCGCATCATTTATTGAGAATAATCATAATTCCTTAATTCTTAAATTTTTGACAGATTCGCTTTTACTGAATTATTTCCCATAGTCTGATTTCTTTTGCAACGAGGTTAAATATAGGCCAAAAAAGGCAAACCTAAAGAGAACACATCTACCCATTATACCTTTAAAAATAAAAAAGATAGGCGCAACACATAAGAAGTTATTGTTACTTGAAAAGTGTGCAAGTTTAATTTAGACCAATCTGTAGGTTAAAATAGGGGTAATACTATACTTAGGAAAGAAATTAACAGATTGCAAGTTGCCGGGCGTCTTCCTGAAAAAATTGTTAAATGAAAGGAAGGTTCTTGTGTCACATCATTTTAAAGTTCATGACGTGTACTTTATAACCCCAAAATATAAAGTAAATTCCTTAATCTACAACAAAATGGCGTTACTATAAAAATTACTCAAATCCCTGATTTGAATGGCCATATTTAGGTAATTTTTAAGGTACCGTCATTTTGTAGTAAATAAAGATATTGACTTTATATTCTGGGGGTTATCAAGTACTCGTCAGAAGTTTTAAACTGATGTGCCACAAGACCACTCTTTCCTTTAAATTTTTGTTTCCAAGATGGTGCCCGGCAGCCATTTTGAAATTTTTATGTGGCAATTTTACTTTAAATATACTTAATATTTATGCGTTAATTTCATATCCCAAAGTTTGTTTTTTAAATTTCATCGATTCAAACAAAAAAAGGGAAGTGGTCATTAAAAAAATGCACTGTATTCATTTTTTGCTTTGTTATGGGTTTATATACACTTCATGTATAAAACAATACATTAAATAATTGTAATAAAGAAAAAAGTACACATTTGAGGCTGGATAATTACCCTATTAAGTTTATGTAGATGTTTAATATTTTAGTTCTATTAGCAATACTGATACAATTTTAAGTACAGCAGTGTTAAACGTTTTAATTTAAAGAAATATATAATTTATGTGAAATTTAAAAATGACATTTTAACAATTTTTTTTATATTTAGTATTTTTACTTAGTTAGATTTAGAAGATATATGTATATTATAATACGTTATTATCAAAACTTCATCTGCTATTATTATTTTTCTTATTGAATTTTCTATTGCTGCTGGTGCAATCTTGATTATATCAATAAAACCGCGTGGCGCCAAAGTATGCACTTAAGGTTTTTATGACACATATTTCAAAACTTGATCGTTGGTTTATACAGACATTTTAAATAAAAATAACTTGTATCATACATTTTTGAGGGATCAATAATAATATTAAGAATGGTGTATATTACCAAGATTATTATGCATTAAATAAAGTCTGTTTTTATACAAGGTGGCCAAACGGTGAGTACAAAATTTAAGAAATTGTTATAAAGGACAAATAATGACTAAATGTAAAAAAATAGTATATAAATTATTTTTAGTAACAAAGAAACAGGGTGTCAAACTTTAAAAAATAATTGTTTTTTTTTAAATTATCTTAAAGATTCGTTAGTAATTTTTTTTTAATTTGTCATTTGGCAGTGTCGTTAAATATGATAAGACGCTCCGTTGGTACTAACTGGATGACAATTAAAAACTTCAGCGGCGGGGCTAGAGGCAATCTTACTGATATTATTTACAAAAAAAATGTACGCCACTTACTTTCTAAAAGTTTTAATATTTTCTTTAGGTTAAGCATTTATACAAAAAAATGTTCCTTGACATCAAGTCGTATCTTGTTTTTTTTTTTTTATCTCAATACCTTATTGCGTATTAACCCTGGATCTTTTAAATAGATTTTTGCATCCCTGTAACATATTTCACCTATTTTTTTTTCATCATTAGTCATTATTTGGCCTTAATAAAAATTTTTGGACATACCTGTATAATTTAGTCTTTTTGTAAATTAAAATGAATTTTGTCGACAAGTCTCAAACATTGCAAAACAATTTATATTATTTTAAAAACTCTTTAAGTTTAACAAAAGATGGTCGCGAAAGCCTTACACAGTATATCTAGCCACTTAAACTTTTTACAGTGTACAATTTTTTATGCAAAATTTGGGAATATATCTATAAAATTTGATTAAATTGGTGTAGCAGATACAATTTGAGAATTCGCTTTTAAAACTTATATTTTCTTGGAGGAAGGAAGCAGAACAAAAAAAAATAACTTTTAGTAAATTCCAAAATAAAAATTTTCTTTACTATCGCTAAGAAACCTTTAGATGCGATTAGTCCTACCAAATGAAAATGTTTTAAAAAAAGAAATACAATTAGTGTTGGTAATAAACTTAATTGCATTAAGTTATTCTAGTCTAGAGGCCCGAATTTTAAGCATTCTTTGCCAAAGAAAAAGCAAATGATTATTTTACTATCCATTTTTTTATCATTTCTTTATTAAGTTAATTTTGGGCGCTGCGGGTTATTTAAGGAATAACGCTTGAACCCATCAATTCTTTATTTTACGGAAAAGAGATTTTTTGTCACTTTTACCCCTTGCACTCCAACCATCTAGCAGGTGTGAGGCTCACACCCGAAATTTTAAATTTAAAAGAGAGCCAAGCCAAGTTTGAAGTCTCTGCTACGATTTCCGTTGATATAACGATTTGTCAAAAGTTTGATTTTTATTTTTTAATGTATAATAATAAATAACTTGTAGGGGAAAGCTATTTTTAACTCAAAAAGTATAATAAAGGTTAAACAATATTCAAAATTACATATCAAATATTTTTTACCGAGGGTGAGATTCATTAAATATTAAGAAGAATGTCGTTACCTCGTGAATCATAAAAACAAAAAAAAACATTCCATAAAATGACGGCTTCTTAACAATATAGGTCGATTTTTTTACTAGTTTTTAAAAATAAAGCAAATTAAAAATGTTTTTGTTGGTTTACGCGATAAAGAGATATTTAAGAAATATGCCAAATTTTAGGTAAATTAATTGATTAAAACTTGAGATATTATGACGACCGTATCGATAAAAGCAGTTTTGAGAAAAACACGCTTAAAGATTTACGTTAAGTTTTAGGCAGCGTGACTGATCGAATGGTATATATACCATACGTTTTCTTAATCAGCCATTACAGCTTTTTCCATAATGTAGTATACTAGAAGTAATATAAAAAGAAGGACAGGAAGTTATTCATACGGGTAGCCCGCTTTAAATCACCTATTCCTATATTCATTATCTCAAACTAAAAAAACAATCAAGGATAAAATATTAAATGATACCGACTTATCAAATTATAAAAAAAAAAGTTTTTTTTTAATTTCTTGGCTATAATACCCCCTTAAATCTTTACTTGGTGAAGGTAGACAAAATAACATATTTGATCATTATTGATCACAAAAAAAAACAAAACAAAGTTTATCTACCTTCCTACTTTCGAATTTAGGAAGCAGAAATTTTTAAGGGTCATTATATTTATAAGGGCACTTTGGCTGTCACACCCACTTTTATTCGACGAAGTTAAAACATGTTTTGTTTTACTTTAAGTTCACCCGGAAACGACTGCTACTTTCAAACTTTAAATGGCACCCCTGGTATGTTTTATCTTATTTTGATAGTATATGACATTCTGAACACAATAAGACCTTACATGTAATTTTTTGACACCGCAGCTTTCAAAACTTTAATTTTTAAAATTCTAATCTAGAGTACCATCATTAGGTTAAAACGGTTTATTTTAAGTCGAGAAGACATGGAAAAATAAAATTGTATTAAGAATATACAATGACACCTCACATGGCATTTTTGACACTTCTGCTGTCAAAAATTTAGTTTTTAAATTTTAATCTAAAGTGCCGTGATTAAGCTAAAGCAGTTTATTTTAAATCAATCGAATAATTTAATACTACATAGTCGGTATTTTGAGTAAGACTTTTTTACAGAACACATAATAATTACCTGATTTATTGATATTTATAACTTAGTGTAATGGCTGGTTTAAGGTACGAGCACATACGACGGCATCGGACGGACAGTACGGACCGGAAAAAATGTTTTAGTGAAATTAAATGACACACACGAACATGCAAGTCATGTGTAAATTTAGAAAGTCAGCGCTTTTTTACTGGGAGTGAAAACCCCTGAGTTAAAATCCCTAGGTATCAATTGGCTTAAAAACTTTTTAAATAACATATTCTTTGATTCCTATTGCATTTATGAAAGGTTATTGGCCAGATTTTAGCACAAGTTGCTATATTCTTGCAAGATTTTTAAATCCGGTACCTACTGTCGACACATTTATCCGTCCGATGTCGCCGTATGTGCGAGTACCCTTATAATCATTTCTTTACATGCTTTTTAGATAAAAAAACCTTTTTCAAAATACTGTTTATGTGGTACCAAATTATTTGGAATAAATTCTCTTTTAGAATACACCAACGAGCCATCCTAGTTTTATAAAAGAAACAAAAAAGGAGTTATGACCATAAATAGGATTTTGAAAACTTTGACTCCCCTGAGAAGTCGTAAAAACAAAAGACGATTAATTTTATTTTTCCATGTCTTCTCGACTTAAAATAAACCGTTTTAACCTAATGATAGTACTCTAGATTAGAATTTTAAAAATTAAAGTTTTGAAAGCTGCGGTGTCAAAAAATTACATGTAAGGTCTTATTGTGTTCAGAATGTCATATACTATCAAAATAAGATAAAATAAACCAGTGGTGCCAAATAAAATTTAAAATTAGCAGTCATTTTCGTTAAAATCGGAAGTAACAAAAAACAATTAAATACATCAACTACTCCAAAATTATGTCAAATACCGTCATATCAAATTTCAGTTTTTATATAGAGATAAATTATTTTTAGGGGGAACTACCTTTGAAAAACACCCGGTGTATTACAATAATAAAAACAGGATTCCACCACTCTTTTACTTCTTTTTTTATTTAGTATTAAACATAAGGGTTAAATTGTACAAGAATATTCGTTCCAAATAGTAAGAGTTTAAAATGTTGACAATTTATTATTAATTTTTACCACTACAAAAAATTTAAAATCTTACAAGATTTAATATTACAATGTGTGATATATGTTTTACACTTTTTCCTTATATTGTCAATACTTTTAATATCCGTTAAAAACATAACTAGCATTTTACCTATTTTTCTTTTATAATTTTTTTGACGTGACATCGTCTTATAATTCGATGGACCCGGCTGCACGCACCAAAAGACATGACCTAGGTATGCGGTGTTACCTCACGCGTTCCATTTAAGGCTTGAAGTGCAAGCGAGAGCGCGGAACGAACGACAAAGAGAAATAATCTCTGTGTTCGTCAGCGTTCGACATCTGTTTCTCTCCTCCTTCCCGCCCGAGGAAATTTGGTGTCCATTTATAAGTAAAAATATAATGTGTGGTATGATGCTAACATGTAGGTTACAGAACACTAGGGTTATTTAACCGTAACCATGCGCTTACCAATCACAAAATATTTTCGGAAATAACCAGTATTGGGTTTATAAATTATATGCAGAATATTTCTTACTTAATAAATTTATGTTTATAACACATTAGGTACCTTTAATAATTATCGTGAAAATATCCGTTTACTGCCTTTTCCTTTTGTAAAAAAACTTGACAGGGTCGAAATCTGCCAGAAATTTTCCAACAAATCATTTTAAAGTGGTCAAGATATCTTTAACGTAACCTGCTTGTTCATTTTTTTTTAGTTAAATATAACCGCATACCTAAACCTGCCTGTTATATTTGACTGAAAAAATAAACAAGCAGGTTATGTCATAGATATCTAGACGATTTTAAAATGAATTTTTAATTAATATCTAACAGATTTTAAACCTTTCAAGTGTTTTTACAAAATGAAAGGCAGTAAACCGATGTTTTACGATAATTATGTAACGTAATGTGTAATAAAAATAAATTTATTAAGGAAGAAATATTATGCTTATGATTTATAAACCCAAAACTGCTTATTTTCGGAAATATTTTTGTGATTGGCAAGCATAATTACTGTTAAATAACCCTAGGGTAATATAACCTACATGTTAGCATACCACCATATGTCAAAGTGATCCTGCTCTTTAAAAATGGTCGCTGTAGGGCAAACATTTTCAAATTACTGTTCATTCTTTACGAGAGATTCTGTACCATAAATTAAAATTCCCCTTTTTGGTAGTATTTAATTGGTTAATTGTGTTTTTAAATTTTTGGCCGAATTATTAATTTCACCACAGTGATTTTAACGGTTATATTGGTGGATGTCAAATCGGGAAAACGAAAAAAAACGCCTTTTGAGGTTGTCTTCACTTCGTTTTTCATGGATGCACTGTGGCTTGGCTTTGCTTACCTATTTTTGACTTTGATTTTTATTTATTTATGCTTTAGTATTGTTGCCTTGTGTTTCTGCTGGCCAAGGCAAAAATATTCCAGAAATAATAAATCTTCTTTGCAAAAAGGATTGACATGTATACAAAACACGTTAAAATAAATTAATTTCCTATTTATTTATAAGAAACTTAATTACTGTGTGTCCTACAGCGGTCATCTTGGGTCTATTTGACAGCCAGTTAGATAGGTCTATTTGTCACATAGATACACAAAAGCATCAAGAAAAGCAAGAAGTAAGCGTTTGGTTGTTTCACGTGAGACAACCTTTTTGTTTTTCTTTTTAACTTTTATAAAGGCTACACTTTTTTGGATATTCAGAATGCCCTCTCTCCAAAAATATTAAAATCGCTCCCGGAAAAAGTTTAAATTAAACTGTGATTAAGTTAGTCATATTCGGGATAATTAAAACGGCTATAGGAAATTTATAATATTAATATTTTTGTTGCAAATTGCACACGTACGTAACACGTTCATCAATAATTGTAATTTACCATATTCTACATGTAGGATGTAGTAAAATTGCTTTTCTAAAATTTAATTTAATGTCGACATGCATTAAATTTACACGTACAATAATGAAAATATAAATAAATTATTGTAGTTTAAAACAAAAACATTAAACCAAAAGGTTAAAAATAATTGTTAAAATAATCCCAAAATAATAATTAACGAAAAACAGTAGTATTATTGTAAAATGCGTAGGGGCTTCGTGCCCTATTTTTCGTATATTTTTCGTAATTAATTTAAGAAATATTTTAAAAACTATTTTCATCCCTTTAGTTCAAATTTTGACATTGTATTAAATTCAACACCAAAAATGTCAAACACACGTTAATCAATGCTGGTTTTTAAGATATCAACAGTATGCAGTTATACTCATGAACGATTAAAAGTTTTAAAAGAAAAAATATTTTGGTTTTAAATATGTTTTTACAATTCTGTCACTGTTAGAGTAACAAATAATATAATAACATGTAATTAATTGCCATTCCTTGTAAGAACTACCAATAGGTAAGTCAGTTGTTTACTTTTTTACAAATATGTTTACTTACATTTTAACTACTTAAAGATCAGCCATAATTGACATATTGCTGTTTTTTCAGTGAGATTGGGTAAACATGAGTCTAAAATAAATTAAATTGCTGACTTACCTATTAGTGGTCCATAAAAGATAATTATTTTCTTTTTGGTATTTCGGGTCTTTCCTCCTAGGCTCGACCACCGCCCACCTAGGTGGTGCGCTGCAGGGTGGATGCTTATTGTACCTTACTCCTTCCCATTCACATGCCATTTATTTAATAACTTGGATGGTTGCTGCTCGATCCGTCCGATGATCCCCGAGCGAAACACCATGTTGCGTCGCCAGCTGGTGGTCACCCATCCAGGTTATGGCCGCACTCCATAATGCTTAACTCCGGTGATCGACGCTGTCGACCCCATAGGAGCAGCAACGAGCGCGGCATTGGTAATTAATTACATGGTATTATATTATTTGTCACTTTATTAGTGAAAAATTCATTTAAAAATTATTAGAACCAAAATTAGACCTTTTTCTTCACATCTAATCGTTAATGAAAAAATCAGCATACTGCTGATATTTTAAAAACCAGCAATAATTGGCGAATTGTAAGTTTAACATTTTTAATGTACAATTTAATACAGAGTCAAAATTTTATAAAACATACAGGGGTTACATTAAAAAAAACTAACTTGACAATAAAAATTATGCTTTTAAGACACCTTGTATATTAACTGGTACTATCAATAAAAAAAAATCTATCACAAAAAAAAATATTTTAAGTTTATACAGTGGAACCTCTATAACTCGAAACCTAAGGAACCGCCAATTTACTTCGAGTTAAAGAGATTTTGAGTTAAAGAATATAAGTGTCAGTTGTAGCAAATGAGCAAGGGACAGCAACAAACTTCGACTAAGAGAGAATTTCGACTTGTGGAGGCTCGAGTTATAGAGGTTCGACTGTATTTGTATCGTTTACAGGGGCAAAGTTATTTTGTGTAGAAATCGAGTTGGGAAATTCTGTTTACATACATATACAGAGTGGTCATTTGACAACGAAACAGAGCTTATTTTGGGCGCTCCGGATCATTTAAGGAAATACTCTCGGACCCGTCAATTTTTAACTTTGAGGGAAAACATTTTTTTACTGCTTTTAACTGCTGAACTGCAACCATCTTGCAAGGATGGGACCCACCTCCAAAATCTTAAATTGAAAGAGGGGTCAAGTAATTTTTTTATTTTTTTAATGTATAATAAATTACCAGTAGGGGTAAGGTACTTTTAAACTCAGAAAATTTAATAGGGCTTAAGCGATCTTTAAAATTAGAAATTAAATATTCTTTTGGCTAGGGTGTGATTCACCCTTAAATTTTAGGGGTGAATCACACTCTCGACAAATATATTATTTTGAAGATCGTTAAACTTTTGTCATATTCTCTTAGTTTGAAACAGCTTAGTTTAACGGGCAATTAAAAAAAAAATTGACAAGCTGTCATATCAACGGAAATAATAGCAGAGACTTTAAACTTGGTAGTTGTATTTAGAGTCAAGAGACCTGTAAAATAAGATATTACACGACCCCTCTTTCTCTTTAAGATGTTGTTGCTCAGTTTCATCCTTGCTAGACGGTTACAGTTCAGGGGCAAGAAAATGTATCCCCCAAAAATCAAAAATTGACGGGCCCAAACTTCTTTTCCTTAAAGCCCAAAATTAGCTCCGTTTCGTATTTAAATGGACAACCTGCATACATACACACAAGTGAAGGTAATAACAGCGTCTTCAAAACCATACGGCTGGTACCAAAAATAACTAAATTAACTGGATATACAGCGATAATATACTATAAATGTAAAAATATATATATAAAATCACATTTGGTATAGTCGGTGCCAACAAGTTTATTAGACAAGAGTTATCCGAGCACCTTTTGCTGAATAAACTTTAATTTAGCTTATTATGCATTCATATTATACAAAACTGTTTTAATTTCTAATGTTTAGTTAGTCAGTTGAATACCATTGTTTTATAAAGATAAATATATTTGTAAAATTAATTAAAATATATTTTTTTAAAATGTTATCTACGGTATTTGATAACTTAACTCAAGCAATAACTGCGAAAGTAGAAGACATATAAAAAATGAGACTTGGTATAGTCAAAAAGTTTAAAAAAGAGAAGAGTTTTCGCATAGTTTTACTTTCCAAGCATTTATAGTTTAACCAAAAAAGATTTCATTTATTAATTTTTAAATAAAACACCCTGTTTATTTTTGATTTCAGGACCATTATAAATCAAAATATTACCATTTCAAAAAGTTTTTGGGCCTACTTTATTTATTTTAATTTTCATCTTGGTGGCCATGATTGGACGCAAATTAATCTAGTGACCCTAGTTGATGTTAGAAAAATACAATCGGAAAGTTTTAGTGACATAAAATATAGGAATAAAAGAATTTGGCAAATTTATATTTTTATGTCTAACTATTATTTTTAAATGGGAACCCTTTTAGCTGAGCACTTTTTAAATTAAATATTTTTTGACGAATCTAACGATAAAAATTTATCTGCGATCGGATTAAAAGTAAAGTCATACATAAATATAGAATCATAGCCAGCTAGAATCAGTATTACTAATAACTCTTAAAAATCAAGTAAGTGTAAAAACTTTTAAAAATGTTAGATTAATATTTAGAATGGTTTCTTGGATTCCATTATGTTGAAATATACTGGGTGTTTCATTTAAAAATTCAAAATAAGAGTCACTTTAGGTTAAACCGGATATAGGGTAAAAAATACGTATAATATAAGCTTTATCATCGGTTTAAAGGTAAAACTAAGTGTTATTTTACGGTTCAGAAAATAACAACGATTTTGGACCAAATTTGCAATGAAAAAATAAGATAATTTTTTTTTATGTACCTATATTATTTCAAGGAGGATTTATAGATGTCATGAATCTAAGTAATCATTTTTTCTACAAAAACTTTTAACTCTAAAGAACCTAACGGTAAAAATTACTAAGTACAGGGTGGCTCCTTTGCGTTGACTCTGCAGAATATAGGAAAAACATAAAGAGATAAAACAAAATCTGATTGTGCCACTCGATTTCAATTTTTAAAACAAATTTAATGCTGAAAGAAATCTCCTGTATCTCCAAAATCGTTTTGGAGATACAGAGTGTTTTTAAATTTTGTCAATTTGGCCAGGGACTTGTTGTTCGTCTAATATTAGGGATAGAAAAATATAAATAGAAGTTTTAGGGATTTTACGAGAATTTAGTGGCTACATTTTTCCATTTCCTTTTGTTTTAAAGTTATAACACAAAGTTAGGTTTTTTAAATGGAACACCCTATATAATTTATCACCAATAGAATGGTCTCCCTAAAAGATGTAAAAAATAGCCCATTTAATATATTTAAGTTGGCAAGGTTTCGGAAATATAGCCATCATTAGGATTTCGATAATAAAAGGGCATTTTTAAAATAAAACAACCTGGATATTTTATCACTTTTAAAAGAAATTTTAAAGACCCTTAAGACTTTATAACGTTTAAAATAATTTTCTCTAACAGTTTCGGAAATATAAGCTTAAGCTTCAATTCTTAGTGCGTATATCTACTTTTTTTTTATTTATATGCTCATATTTTTATTGAACTATAAGAGATAAATATATCAAATATGTTATTTTATTAAACTTTATTAAAATTTCTATGCAACGGTAATATAATATACAGGGTGTTTCGTTTCAAAAATTCCCGATGATGGCCATATATCCGAAACTATTAAAAATAGATATATCAAAAGTGGTATTTTTGTAGCTTTTAACGAGACCTTTAAACTAATAATAAAAGATACAAGGTGTTCCATTTAAAAAAAAACTCTTCATTATAACTTTAAATTTAAAGTCAAGGGAAAAAATATAGGTATTCTACTGAACTCTACCAAGAAATCCATAAAACTTTTTTATTTACGATTTTTTCTGTCTTTAATATCAAGCGAGTTAAAAGTGCCTGGTCAAATTAAAAAAAAAAATGAAAAACGCTTTGTAATTTTAAAACGAATCAAGTTACCCATGATTTACTTTTACCATTGAATTTATTTCAAAAATTGAAATCAAGATTACAAGATTTTAGTTTTTGCTATACGCTGCAAGGTCAACGAAAAGGCGCCACCCTGTACATTTTTTTTTTAAATTGAACACTTTTAAATTATTTATAAAAATTTTCGTAGAAATAATTTATTAGTTACATTTATGACAGTCATAAATCCTTATTTAAACAATTTATATAAAAAGATAGTTTTATATTTTTTTTTCATTTTCATTTAGTGAGTTTTACCCTTAAACCGACGAAATGTTTAAACAATTAAAAAAAATGTACTTGGTGACTTTGACCTTTAAACCGACGAAATAATATAGTGTGGATAATAAAATAGTTTCCCCAACTGTATCTTTTAAATAGGACAGTTGGGGGAAAAAAAAATATGTCAAATTTTTTAAGTGACACCCTTTTACCCGATCTCAATATCTGGTCCCAATCTAAAGATAAGATGGGGAAACTCTTTTAATACCCTCACTGTATATTGTGTTAAACATTAAAGTAAATTTAGACTAATGCCCAGTTTGGCAATATATGGTTACCATCCCTTTTGGGTTAACTATTTTGAAAACACATTTCGGTATTTCGTTGTTTCAGTGGTAACAAACCTATGATTAGTGATAATTAAATATTGGGAAACTGGCCGTAAGAATGATTAATTAATTTTATTATATTTTTCTTGGTATTTTTAATAAAAGTTTATTTTAATACATACATCATTTAATTTTCTAAATATTAATATAACATTTAAAATTTTCGTAATATACAGGGTGTTACAGAATGTTGTCAGACAAAACCCGGGGGCGGGTTTAACATTAAAAAATATGAAAAAAAGATCATTATAAACAAGGGTCCGGAATTGCTTCGTTTTTGAGATACAGGACGTTGAAATTTTTTAAAAATTTTTGATTTTTACTAACTTTTAAAAATCCTTTTTCAATTTTCTTTAAATTTGGTGTGTGTGTTTGCAATTGGACAACATTAACAGAATAAATTTTGGGACAGTTTGAAATTTATTGTTTTATTTAAATTATGTATTTCGTTTAGTTATTATTTGAATTATTAATTAAATAAAATTGCAAGCACATTATTTTCTCGTTTTACTTAAGCCGCGTTCAGAGGAATTATTTTTCCTTAAAACGAAGCGAGACTCAAAAAATGTAGGAGACACAAAAAGTTGTATTTTTAGTTGCGCAATCTAAAAACTAACTGAAACCTAATAAACGCAGTGGCGTGACATATTTTTCTCATTAATATGACCTAAGATACCCCAGGGGACATCAATGGAATAAATATTTTAAATGTAATTAATTCAAAAGACACCCATTACTATTGCAAACACACACACAAATTTAAAGAAAATTGAAAAAGGATTTTTAAAAGTTAGTAAAAATCAAAAATTTTAAAAAATTTCAACGCCCTGTATCTCAAAAACGAAGCAATTCGGACCCTTGTTTATATGATCTTTTTTTCCTATTTTTTAATGTTAAACCCGCCCCGGGTTTTGTTGACAACACTTCTGTAACACCCTGTATAAGAAGACTTACTTTTAAACACAATGACAAGTCTTTAGATCCACACTCATCTACAAAATCAATAGCAACTTTATAAATTGCCATTTCGTCCTTGTACTCCTCATCTTCTCCAAGAACAAACCCACTTCCTGCAGATAACACTAAAAAAATCAAAATTATCTTCTGGCCCATGGTAAAGATGTCCATGAGCATCGCGATCTTGCACTGTGGCCGAGGCGTTCGGCCGTCTACGGTTTTATCACAAGGGAGGTGTGGAGTATACCTGCAGGTATATATCGTAAAGATGTGTGTTACGGTGTTACTAGACTTTACGATCTTAGGAATAACGTGCCATTTTAGTAGATTTTAATGGTAATACTAGGTTATAGACGTTTAAAAACAATTACGCTTTTAATTCATTTTACTTCTTTTAGATTAATTTGTAAAAAGCTATAACCACAAACAAATCATATATTATTTAAATATTACTGACTAATAAAAATATACGAGTAGTAAATTTTAAAATAGAACGATTCAAAAATTGATCACGACACTTGGGGCGAATATTCTACATGGTAAAATGGTAGAATCAAAGACAATTATAGTTTAAAACATATAAAAATGAGACTTGATCTAAGTAAATGGTATGGAAAAAAAAATTGCATATTGTCTCCCTTTTTAGTTACTTCCGGTTTTAACCGGAAGTGACTCCAATTTTGAATTTTTAAATGGAACACCCAGTATATTCAACTATTTTTGGATTTCTGAAACAATTCTAAATACTAATTTGACATCTCTTTAAAAGTTTTAACGCCTACCTAATTTTTTAAAAGCCATTTGTTGTATTGTATCTATTAATTACTTTTATTTTTAATCCGATCGCAAAATAACTTAGTTCCGCAAGATTATCCTAAAATCCTTAATTCAAAAAGTGATTGTCTGAAAAGGGTTGCCGTTTAAAAAAAGTTACACAACAAAATGTCAATTGAACGAATGCTTTATTCCTATTTTTCAAATTAGTTACTTAAACTTTGAGAATATATTTTCCTTACATTGTCTCACTAAAATAATTTGCCTTCAATTATGACCACCTAGATGCAATTTTAAAAATGGCTATAAAAATCAAGTAAGCTTAAACACTTTTTAAAATGTCATATTCCAAATGGAGTTGTCTAAGGAATCCAAAATAATAAAATATACAGGGTGTTCAACCTAAAATTTAAAATTTGATCCATTTTGAGTTAAACCGGAAGTGCCTAAAGTAAGAAATATGCGAAAATTCTTCTCTGCCTCCTACGCACTAAAAGTCATTTTTGACATACAAGAAAAAATATTTTTATCAGTGTCGTCCATTAAAGGTTTAAGGTAAATATTTTTTTAATAAAAAAATGGTACGTCACTGCATTTTAAAAAATAGAAATTGTTTTAAAATTCTTATTAGGTTTGGACGAAATTTGATTTTTGACCTTTGTTTAATTTGATGCACGGTTTTCGCGTAAATAAATAAAAACCATTTCTCGGGACGGTCATTTCCTATGGGTATTATCAAATTCTATAGTAAAAAATTACCTTTGATATTTGAATCGCTAACTGCAAAAGGAGACATGTCCATTTTTCTACAAAATAGACATTTATGTATTTTACTGGTCTTCAAAGCCAAATACATCGTTTAAAGGAGAAACAGTACTTATTACATTAATGGGCTTGACGTTGTGTACCGAATAAATTTTCATTTACCGCAGAAAAGGGCATGTCAGGAAGATACCTCCTTTCTGAGGGGTAAATTTCGCGAGCTAACTGTATGCAACTTGGAATACACGATTTAAAATCAAAAAATATGCTATGCTATGTGTGTCATGAAGGAAAAGCAGGTGAATGAGCAAACGAAGTGTCTTCATTTTTAACTACCTTGATCAAGGTAAATTACAGAAGTAAAAATATATATATATATATATTTCCTAATAATTATTGTGGACAAAACAAAAACATCATTATATATTCCGGTTCTTAATACATTTGATCGAGCAAAGACGATTTAAACAGATAAAAGTATATATTCCAATGATAGTACAATTCTATATGCCATGTGACCGCGATTTTGGTTTAATAAAGAGCAATTAATCAAACATAAGAGATTTTACACTCTGCACTACTACACAGAAATGAACCAGCCACAAAAATATCCATACACAAGAAAAAATGGCTAGTACAGTTAATACAATGTAATTTATACCAGAGGTCTATTTGACATTTTGGAAAGAAATTTTGACAGACTCCGACAGAAACTGTGACATTAAATAAACCATTTTATAAATCGTACGAAACTCTTTTCTTAAAAAAATTCATTTATTATAAAAATAATCTTTTTAATTCCCCTTTACTACAGAAAGGGAACATGTCCATCAATCAAAAATCACAGCTACGACAAGCTAAAAAAACTAAATTAATTTTTATGTGTCGTTATAATATGCCTAGTACATTTTTAAAATAAGTTACATAGTTTTTGTGACTCCTGAGTATTTTAAAAAATGTGACATGTCCCTTTTCTGCAGTAAGCGATTTATTTGTTCTTTACTTCGATAGAGTTATATAGTTTCTATTTATTTACGCGAAAACCGTGCATCAAATAAAAAAAGGAAAAAAATTAAATTTGCCGCAAACAAAAGGTATTAAAAATAATACTTTAATTATTAAAAAATGCAGTGGCGTACCATTTTTGTCTTAAAAAATATTTACCTTAAACCCCTCATGAACGACATGGTAAAAATATTTTTTTTGTAAGACTAAAAATGTCTATTGGTGCATAGAAAGCGTCCCCCAAATTTTTACAAAAAATCTTAATTGGTATAAAAGTTATTATTAAAATAATTAATAGTTTAAAAAAACTAAAAAAACACGCTTTTATATGCAACCGAACTAAAAATTCGAAAATAATTTTTCATTAAAAAAATATTGTCATTTCATAGTAAAAAGCGTGGGGTGCATTTTACTATTTTTCATAACTTTTCCATCATAGATATTGGCAAATATAATAATTATAACATTTAATATATTAAGCACCCCACGCTTTTTACTATGAAATGACAATATTTTTTTAATGAAAAATTATTTTCGAATTTTTAGTTCGGTTGCATATAAAAGCGTGTTTTTTAGTTTTTTAAACTATTAATTATTTTTCATTTTTTAGTTCGTTATATCAATTAACTTTGCTACTCTTGACAAAATGGCGAAAAAAATTTTTAGTGAACAAGAGTAGCAAAGTTTGAAATGTTGCCAACAGATGGCAACCCACTAAAAAAATTTCTTCGCAATTGAGTAGCAAAGTTTGGAATGTTGCCAACAGATGGCAAAGAGTAGCAAAGTTTGAAATGTTGCCAACAGATGGCAACCCACTAAAAAATTTCTTCGCAATTGAGTAGCAAAGTTTGGAATGTTGCCAACAGATGGCAACCCAGGTGTTGTTTTTATAATATAATGGAATTTTTTTTCCTGGCGATCAAAAACAAGATAACGGGATACTGTTTGCAGATTATTGCATTGTCATGGGTCATTAATAAGTGTGCAAAGTTTCAAAGAAATCGAATAGCTGGAAGTTGGTTAAAATTAGGCTCAAAGATTCCGTTACATAGATAGCCAGATGGATAGATAGATAGTTACAACCCAAGTTAATAAAAGCGTGTTAAAAAGTTTTCTTTCGTGCATAGCCACCTTCCCAAATTGGCGCACAACACCGCATTAAAATTTAAAATATGACAGATTTGTCAAAGTCAAGCGTACTTTTCATCTTATGCAAACTCATAAATAGTAAAGTTTGATACCCAATTTTGATTTTATTACTAAAGTTAAAACTCATTTAAAAGAATCCAAAGATCTTTGCGGTGTAAACTAGGCTATCAGTCAGTGGGTAGCTTTGCGGTGTAAACTAGGCTATCAGTCAGTAGGTAGCTAACCCACAATACACCAAAGTTAGAGGTTAGAAAAGTTCATTACCGTTTTATGAAAAATATTAAATTTGTTGAAAATGATGTTTCCCACTGTAAACAACGTATTGAAAATGCTTTGGTTTATTACCTAGTGATAGTTTTCTTTGTCTAAATATGAGGCATCAAGTAAGTGTTTTTATCATTTTTTACAAATTACAGAAGCTTGGTAATTTATGTATAAGTCATGTTGGGCATTATTATTTTGATGACCGCCTGTTTTAAAAAACAAGTGAAGGTTATTCGTTCGTTAAAAAAAAACAGATGAAGGTTATACGCTCCCGGAACGAATACGTTCAGCGAACGAATGAGTTCAATTTAGCAGAATTGAGCCCCTGTCCCCAACCCGTCGGCAAATGTTGTCAAGTTCGATTATTCAATTGTCTAATCTGGCGCATCCGTCAGAACGTACGATTTTCACTTTTCCGGTTTTCCTGGAAAATGCTGGAACTTAACGGGATACTGTTTTTAAATTATTGCATTGTCATCGGTCCTTAATACGTGTGCAAAGTTTCAAAGAAATCGAATAGCTGGAAGTTGGTTAAAATTAGGCTCAAAGATTCCGTTACATAGCCAGCCAGATTGATATATTGATAGTTACAACCCAAGTTAATAAAAGCGTGTTAAAAATAATAATAATAACATTTTTAACACCCTTTAGTTCAAAAACTAAGAAGTTTAGGACATATTTCATATGAAGTTTATTTCATATTTTTTATTGATTGATTGATTATTGTATTTTTTGTCGAAAATAAATAAGTGAAATAGTTAAAGTAGGGGTAATGTAGTTCCTAAATCGTTTTCTTGGCTTATTTGTCCAACATACCATAAGTTTTTGTTTATGTGTCGTAACTTTTAGGGCATTTATTTAAAACTACCGGATAAACATACATGTTTGTAAAATGTAGAATTCTTTAACATTTTTTCTGGTAATCCATCCTTTTTGAAAGAATTGGGTTTTAAAGTATATACTGGTGAGTTATAGTGATATCTTACCCCTTTTTACAAGAGTTCATAAATAGTCCCTAATTTCTTTATGAAATCTCAAAGTGCGTGTTCATCAGCCGCAGTTGTCGCCAGGCAGTGGCGTTGCGTGACCAAAATTAGGCGTAGACGAAGTCGTCCCCGCAAGGCCCTCTTTTATGACGCAAAAAGTCTTCACCTATCTTGCGAGGTCCTTTAAGCGTAGGCGAAGTTATCCACGAGGCCTCAGTTATTAGGACAAAAAGTAGCAAATCTAGTGTCACTCTACTCGAAATGTCATGCTCCATTTAAATAGGTAAAATATACTGGGTGTTCTATTTAAAATAAGAAAGTTAAAGTCATTTATTGCTTAACTGGAATTGACGGAAAACAGATAAATATGCGAAACAATGCACATTGCACCTACGTACGAAATTTTATTTTAACATTCTAAAAAATAAAATAATTATAGGGGTAAGCTATTGGCTAGGAATACCCGATATAGTATTTATGCCTAAATTTACTTTTAAATTGATTAGTTTAAAAAATTAAAAGGGATATAAACATTAAAGAAATACGCCATATAATTTAAAACCTGTCAATTATAATAAAAGAAATATCTAACCAAAAATAAATATGTCAGTTTACAATAATTTTTATTACTTATCGCAAATAGCTTAAATTTACTCTTTTCAAACTTTTTATAAAAACAGTCATCTTTCTAAGTCATGTGAGTTTTCAGTGTAAATGATATATTGCTGGTGGCTTGCATTCGACAAATATAAAGATTTATAAAATATGCCTTACTCAGGACTTTTCGGAAAATCCTCGGAGAAATGGTTAAGGATGAAAAATTACTTTAGCAAATAAAATGTCCAATTTTGCATTTTGTTACTTAATGGACCCATGGAAAAAATGAACATACCTTTATTTCACAAAGAAATAAGTAAAATGGTTTAAACATGGTTCATGTGTTTCGAACATCTTTTTTATTTCATATTTTATTTAATTTATTACTTTTACTATTTAGGCAGTAATTAAAAAATTAAATAAATATGTATGCAGGATACCAGGAAAAAAACTATATTTATTAAATGTGAAATTATTGTATATTTTTTTAAGTAATCCATCCTTCTCTGTAAAATTAGAGGTATTATATTGTTACCTGTTAAAGTATGGTGGTATCTTACTCTTTATACAAGACTTCATAAACAGTTTAAATAACCTCATAAAAAGAAACCACAAAGTGTTAGATCTGAAGATCTTAAAGCCTCTATTATTTTTCCTCTTGTGGAAATAAGCCTGAAAAGTAAAACGGTGGAAAAATATTTGGTTGGAAAATAAGTAAATAATAGTTATTTTTGTACTAAGGGCATGAAATAGCGCTTTTACGTCCGCAGCTAAAAGTTCATGCTCGAGCTCCGCGTGGGCAACATTCAGCTGTGGGCGTAAAAGTGCCTTATGCCAGAGGTGCAAACAATATTTTTTGTACGACTAAAATTATTATACAAGCATTATCTGTGGATATTTTTCTTTTATTTTTTTTATATAGATTAATATTATACACCAAAAAAAAAACAGGTAGGAGAAAATTTTCCAGCTTTAAATGTTTTAAAATTGTAATCAGTATACTTTTACGTATTTTTAATTAAATGAATTGCTGTTTTACCAAAAAAAGGTGGCAACTTTTAATTTTATTATTGGTTCAGAAATTTATAAAGGTGGGCGTATTTGATACTTTTGCCCCATGGGGTAAAAGTGCAATTTTGCGCTCTCAAATGGAAGCGTAAAATTGTATTTTACGTCCAGTCGTACAAAAAGACATTTAGGGTACCATCAATAAAAAGAATCAACACACTCAAAATACCGACCCGAATATTTATCTTTTGCAGGTACTGTATGCCTAATTCAGACTTTTCCGAGACCAATATTGCACTACTAAAACGTTGTGTTGACCTTAAGCCTAGTTCAGACACTGCTAGTAATTTAATTGAGTAGGGAGTAATTTAGTAATTTAGTCCGTGGGGACATTAAAAATTGGTAGAGAAATTTGGTGTAGTAGTTTGGTCAAGTTGATCTATCTTATTCTATTTTGAAGGTCGCGTAGAGTGCCCCTCGCCCGGTGTGGCATCTACTAAAGTGCAACCAAACAAGTATGAACGCGTGTGTTTAGTAAAGTACATTACTAATTGATGACATTTTGTCATATTTAAATTATACAACGTATTCCAATAAAAACGAGCCTTCCCCTATAATTCCGTTATTTGTACACTAATAAAAAAATCCCGTTACGCGTCAATTTTTAGTTTTGGGGGACAAATTTTGGTGTCAAACTTTACTTGTCCAGGCTTATCCTTTCCCTCTATTCCGTATAATGTTATTTTTTGGTCATTTCGACACCACTACTTGATGTTTGCACTAAACTGCTCCGAACGATTATCAGTTAGTTGATACTTGCCACACGACGACATACTCACTACCTGACTTAATTACTAGCCATGTCTGGACTGGGCTTCACCGGGGAAAAGCGGGAAAAGGTGACTTTTTGACTAAAATTCCGTCGTTGAATTTGATCTTCCCCAATAATCTTTTGAGTATTCTCCATTTTATAACCTTTGTTTAATTTGTTAAATACTAATGTATTTTTTAAATATAGTAGAGACCCAAGTTAGTGCAATGTCAATTATTACTTTTTGGTAAAACACAAAAATGAAAACAAAAGGAATTTTTTTAAAATGCTTTAATTTTTGACCCTAAATACCTTCCTGATGGTTAGATTTTTTAAAAGCATTAAAACTTTTTTAAAAAGCGTTAAATTCTCTACAAAAACTTCTTTAAAGTTTAAATAAATGGTGCGATCTATTTTTTTGTATAAGGCTGAGACAAGGGTCTTCCTTATAAAAATTAGAGCTGTCGTTGCCAAGCATTGTCTTGAGGTACATAGAAATTAGTTTTTAGTGTCAGAAGTCAAAATAAAAATAGTAGATTTTTTAACCCACACAATAGTTATGGTATTTAAAATCAACTTTATTACCCTTATACAAGGAATTACTGAACAAATGCAAACAATTTTAGGTGATTTTCCACCAAAAATAAATAAGACTAACAGACTAACCATAACTTATGTCTTAAACAATGTCTTAGTTTTTAAACTACGGGGTCTACCCATTCCGACTTTTTATAAAAAATTGAAAGACGCACTCTTTGCACCAGAAGACATTTATTGGCTTACAAGGAAAAAATTATTTGTACCCGTATCGTCCATGAGGGGTAAAAGGTCCATATTGTTAAGACGGTAATGGTACGCCACTGCATTTTTCTAAAATTAAAGTTATTTTAACCCTTGTTTATTTTAGAACTAATTTGATTTCTTAACTTCTTTTTGTTTGATGTACGGTTTTCGCGTAAATAATTGGAAATCATTTCTCGGCATGGTCAAGTTCCTATCTAATAAAATAATAAATATCGAGGGTTAATTTTTTTTGTAGAATTTTATATTAGGAATACAAACTGGCCATGCCAAAAATGGTTTCTATTGATTTACGCGAAACCGTACATCAAACAAATAAAAGTCAAAAGATCAAATTTGTTTTATTCTAAATGGGGGTTTAAAGAAAGATCGTTATTTTAGAAAAATGCAGTAGGCGTAACATTTTTTTCTGGAAAAAATATGTACCTTAAACCTCATATCATATCATGGACGACACTGGTACAATTTTTTTTTCTTGTATAGCAAAAGATGTTTTCTGGTGACTAAGACGAGGGAAATATTTTTAAATAAAGTTTTTTCTTATTTTTAGTGGAAAATCACCTCCTTTTTTGTATTTGTTTAGAAACACCCTGTTTAAAATTATTATGCACCAAATATTACCGCCAGTATATTTTTTCAATATTAAGTAATATAAACGTTTTATGTTCAGTTTTGTAAATATCATCTTAAAACAACAGATGTGGTTGTTCTTTTAAACTAGATTTTCAAATACAAATACTTGAAAACACCCGTAAAAACAAGTCTGCGTTTTCATTTCAAACTACCTACTTTTCTGTTATCTTAAAAGGACTTAATGTTCTTTACCGTTGAAAATGGACCTGTTTTAGATGCCTGCTAATAGGTTTGTAGTACTTGCCGTCTACATAAGATGCCGTTTATCTGTGGAAAATATGTGTTTTTAAGCATAGAATTAAACCGCCTGTTTAATTGGATAAAAAATTAAATTAATTGGTCGTAGGACTATTAAATATCTGCTGTCTTAAACATCTGCTAGGTGCAGGAGAATTATAAATAAAACGTTAATAAATGAATTATACAAGCTATACATTAAGGTATGGTTAATTTATACTTAAAATGTTTCCTTTTGGTATTTTTATTATTATTTTTTAAAGTTTTTTGAGTTTAAATTCTATTGTGAACCCTTAACTACAGACGAGGGATCATTCTGACTCCTCTGTCATCACGATTTATATGTTTCTTGTCACACCCACCATGTACTGAGCTTAGGGGCTTTGCAATTAAATTTTGAATTTTCGACAGGGTCAAAAAACCCAAGTTCTATAATAATTTCTATTTTTTCCCTTCTAATATATACACTTTATATGTGTCCCAAATCCGACCCCCTTGGAACCTGCTGCCCGCAGAGGTCTTTCCTTCCTCCCCAAATCTTCAAGTATTTAAGTCCCGTGTCAACAAACTCCTCTTACCTCGCTTAAGACACGCACGGTATGTTAGTATTTAGGCTTTTAGCCTTTGTGGTTTGTCCAAAGATAAAAAAATAAACGTTTTTAGATAAAATGAGAATCGATACATTAAGGTATGGTTAATTTGTACTTAAAACGTTTCCTTTTTGGTATTTTTATTATTATTTTTAAGGTTTTTTGAGTTTAAATTTATTGTGAACCTTTAACTACAGAGGAGGGATCATTTTGACTTAGGCGTCCTTTTATACCATAAATAGCGACGTTGGCTTAGATGCTAAATATATTCCAAGCGACCATGACAATTAATCAGAAATAGGATTTCAGAAAAATATGGAAAAAGAAAAACATATAAAATAAAAAAAATGTAAAAAAATACAAAAATCCAATTACCTACTTTTATGAAAAAAAAAAATGTTTTAAATGGTCCAAAAGGTCACTACCCAATAAAAACACACGTACTTTACAGCAATAATGTTTTACCCTTAAAAAAACTTTCCAACTGTACCAAATTATAAAACATATAAAAGAAGAAGCTGCTAAAACAAGAAAGGAAGCGAAGATTACTACAAAAACCCGCATCAGCCGTGAAGTAGGAATGTGAACGAGCGTTTATTGAAAATAAAGAAAAACATAAGGTAGAAGACGAGTCATTTTAGTGTTTAAAACAATATATATATTTTAAAAAAATCTTTGTTTTTAAATGCACAAATTAAGACTGCAGGTACTCAATAACATAAAAAATTCCAGTTGTAAACCCTCTGCACGTTTTTATAGAATTTATTTTTTTATTTGCTAATATGTTTTTAGGTAAACATTATTTTTCAGGACAATTTAAAATTAAAAATACACTTGGTAATATTTTTTTACATTAATAATACTATACAGTGCTTGTCTTCGGCCACCTTATGGCGATACATTTGTTTAAATACTATCTTTAATATAAATCAGTTTTTATCTGGTAAACAAATAGGTGAAGGTCGCCTCCTTTTTCTTTTCTTTGGACAATTTACGAAGGATCCTATTCGGATGTCGTACTATAGGGTTATTGTTAGAAACTAGAGTTGCCCAGTTAACGCAAAAGGGTTTCTTAAAGTTTAATTTTTTAGTTTTTGGAAAAACTTAAAAAAATGTAAATTTAAAAAATAATTAGTGTATTCGTTTATATAAGACTTAGAAATATTGACAAATTAAGAAAAAAAATCTTTAGCGTCACCCCAAAAATTATGTAAAAAGATAGTGGTAAAAAATTGAAACGGTTGGTGCCGTAGTTTCAGGGGAATGGCCACCGACTTTAAAAGCTTTAGTTTTCAGAAAAGCGCTTTATATAGCCCCAGAGCTAGTATACCTTTCAAGTAACGTTAGACCTGTAAGGCTGGAAATTTGTATAGTAATGAGTTATAGTAAGCTTAGTACAAAAATCATCACCTGGCAGACATTAGCCGTGCACATCATTACCCTGTATATTTTTGAAAGTTTAAGAAAATAATAAAAAATAAAAACTTAGAGCCCTAAGCTCAAAATTTTTCTACGATTAAGTTCATTTATAGTAAGGTTAAAAAAAATTGACAGGCATTTTGATAAGCACTAGTACCTGTCAGGCGAACTGAAAGGTGTGGCTGATTTAAATGGCTATATTTCCAAAACGTATGTAGTAGAAGTACTTAACGTGGGATTTTCTTAAACCTCTTTTAAGATCTTTTTAACCGTGATACTGGTGATATTATACAGGGTGGAAAAAATTCTTTTAATAAATATATTATATTACCAATAAAAAAATGTTAAAAAGATTTTTTAAGAAAATACTACATTATCTACATCTAACTAAATTAGTTTTGGAAATATGGCCATTTAAATCAGCGACACTTTTCAGTTCGCCCGACAGGTACTTGTGCTCATTAAATGTCTGTCAATTTTTTTAACCTTTCTATGAATGAACTAAACTCTAAAAAATTTTAAGCTTACAGCTTTGAATTTTTTAATATTTTTTAAACTTTTAAAAATATAGAGGGTAATGATGTGCAGGGCTGATGCTCGTCAGGTGATGATTGTCGTACTTAGCATACTATGACTCATCATTATACAAATTTCCAGCCTTACAGTTCTTGCGTTACTCGAAGGGTTTACTAGCTCTCCTACTAATAGTTCAATAAATTTAAAATAATACGTGTATGCCTAAGAGTTGTAAGTAAGGCGTGGTTACTTAAGCCGCTGATCTTCTTTAACTTTGCTTCGGTTTTGTTAAAAGTTATTTACTTCTTATAAAGCTTACTTACTTTTTATTAAATGAAAAAGTTTTTTTATTATAAAGAACTGCTAAAGGGAAAGCTATATTTAAAGTTATTATATTATTAAATTAAATGTTAAATTTAATTTGACCTTTTAATAGGCGCATAAATAAGTTTAATACAGTCAAGGACAATTTATAGTTTCACTATAGACACCCACAACAATGCCAAATTTTTGGTCATCAGCTTGGACGCTTGCTTCGTGGAATTTATAAAGGGGCATCCGTCTAGGGAATGTAAGCACCCCATAGATAACCTACATTTAGATCCGCGGTGGCAAGAAGCATTTTTCGGATTTTTACGACCTCGCGCATTAAACAAATGGACGGGTGGACAAACATGCGCACTTAAAAGCCGTGGTAAAATATTAACCACCGTACCCTTTGTCCGCGGTCTGACCGTGATGCTCATTACCTACCGTACTCCGAACAGAAAACCAGGACGCCGTCGACAAATTCTTTCTGATAATGCGAATAATCTGTTTGGAACCAGGTGCGTTTACCCTCGATTTCCTTGCACACAAACCCGATTTTCGCCCACGAAATGTAACTTTTGTTTCACGTAGGTAATAACATTGGCAATCTATCGATATCAGTGAAGTGCACACGTAAACAGTACGTATAATTTGCCGCTTCATAATTTCCGCCAAGCCAGCGTCCCAACTGATGACCAAAAATTTAGCATTGTTTTGGGTGTCTGTAGTGAAGCAACAATCGTCTTTGATACTGTCTAAATCAACTTTGGAGATAGGTCAGCTATTATTAAATACAGTGCGACACAAATGTACCAAAAATCTTATATTAAAAAAGAGTTTATGGCCAATGATTTTGCTTCTAAAAAACAAAATTTATAGCGGGTGTTTCTTGCAGGTGGTCCCCCTATAACTTTTTACCTTTTAGGTTGAAAAAAAGAAATTTGGTATATACACTAGCGGAAAAAATTAAAAGATACAAAACAAAAACTCAAAATGTTTTGATGTTTTTCAAGTGGCTATATTTTGCTTAAAAATTATCGTACTGAAATCTAAAAAAAAGAATTATAAAGTTTTAAAGTTTTTAGTTTTAAGATCCTGGAGTAAAAAAATTTTTCTTCAAGATACGTCTTTTGCGCAATCCTAATGAATACCGAAAATACTTTTTTCTTTTTAATTTTTCCGTATTTTTTGGAAAAAGAAATTCAACTTACCCACTATATGGATCGGATTACTTGTGTATTCAGCTTTATTTTTATTTTTTAAAGTTAGATATGACCACTTCTCGCTGAGATATTGAACTTTGAACAAAAAAGCACCTTTTATCTTTAACCATCAATATCTCAGCAACCGCTAATGGCACAAAAAATTAGGAAGGGTTTTATAATAGCCCATATGCAAAACCCGCTATATGCTTTATAACTAATTTTGAGCTATGGTCAAGAAACACATAAAACTTTTCGCAATTGGGTTATGATTGCCGTATTGAACTCAAAAATTGTATAAAAAATCATTTAATCTGACTATGTTGTGGCTTATAATCTCGTATGAACTGAAAATAAAATATATTACCTTTTTTATTTCATATACCGGGTTTTGCAAATGGAAAATTCTTATAGCGTTTTTTGCATCTTATTTGGCGCCCATTTCGGTTGTTCATCGTTACTAATAATTATTATTTTATAATGTTATGTAACCTAAATAAATTACTAATAATTAATAATTAATTATAAACACAATGAGAACCTCTGGAACATTTTTTATTAAATTCTGATACAAAAATCCTAATTAGACATACATAGACACAAAAATAATCTTTTTAGGTAAATTCAAGTTCATCCTGTTCTGGCAATTCAAAGTCACCTGGCAACTTCACTAAGATTATCATTATCTGTTTCAGCAATAGTGTTCTCCGCTATAACATGCTTGAAATAGCGAAGTTTTTCATTTTCGGCCCAATTTTCACCAAAGTGAAGTACTAGAACTTTCTGTACATCTCGTAATTTGGCTTGTTTCACTATAATGCCTTTCTCAATAGTTTCAATGTTTCCGTTATTTCGGAAATTTTTGGCCTTTTCGACAGAGACTTCTTGGCATATTTGCATCAAAGTTGTAAAAAGGGCATCCATCAACTAGTGCAGTCTTGTTGGTATCGCTTCGCGTAATAATGATTTTCTTACTTTTCTGGAATTGAAAATGCCATTGTCCTGGCTGTTTAAGAATATCATCTGAATACGCCTTCCAATTCTTAACGCAGAACTCTTCTCCCAAATGTATAGCTGTTGTATGTTCTTTTATTATATTAACATATTCTTCCAGAGATTCGATGACACTATTTTTTTGAAAAATCTTTCCAATTTACCAAACACCCGATCAGGGGTATAAAAGAATGTCCAACAACTGGGACGTACAATACAATTTTTTGGACAGTTTTAGGAGCTTCAAAAAGTAGCCAGTGTAAAAGCATTCCTAACATTCCTTTATTTTTATTCTGGCCCCCACAGCCATCAGAAAATAACCTTATCTGTGATACTCCTTCTAAAATAGAACTGCACAAACTGTGATGAAGAGCAGAAGCTATTTGATTACAACCTTTGGCGTATTCGTTCTCTGTCCAAAAGTAGCTGAACGTATTTTCTTTGTTCTGTGACGATGATGACAAACCTTGACAGATTGTAAAGTTATAGAGATAGAGTTGTCGTGAGTAGTAAGCTGCTTGATCGGGAACTTTTGGCAGTACCAAATTTTTTGGCAATCATAGCTAAATGTTAAGGAGTTAGGTATTTCGAGACGAAGTTGTCTATAAAAGGAATCTGCTCGCGTTTTATGCACTTGTTGTTGCAGTTTAAGTTCTCGTTTCTTTTCCTTATCCTTCTCCAACAAAATTTTATTTTCGAGGCAACAACAGGTCGAGCATTTGTCCGAATAGGGACTGCCAAAACTTATGTTAAAGTTTTCTGTGAATACCGTTCTAAAATATTCATAATTAACAGAAAGATGGTCGTTTTGGTGCTGTTCGGTGTAAAGAGACCACATTTTCCTAATATTCAACTCGCTTGGTAAGTATTGCCGCTTTAAGTTTTTGCCACGTATGTAGTGACTTTGTATTGGACGAAATGTTTCAACAAACTCCTTTACAGAATGACGCTTCGGTAAGTATTTTACGGTTCTGCGATCTCCACCTCGTGTTGAAAAAAGGCCGCGAAATGATAATAAAACCGGTTTTGCAACTGTATCACTTGACCCCAATAGTAAAAGCATTGTATTTGGCGGGTTTTGCATATTTCGTAAAATTTAGCGGGTTTTGCATCTATATGACGGATGTATATAGCTGGTTTTGCAGCTGTAATTATTTTTCAAACGTAATTTTCAAGGGGTTTAAGCGGCTTTTGCAGCTCAAAGTATTTCTTTACATATGGCGGACGACCTAAAGTTCTAAATTCCACCGTTATCTCAGTTTCGATTTTTTTGCGTATAGCGGCTTTTGCATCTAGACTACTCCAAAATTTCTTTAAATTTACTTATTATTTTGCGACACCTATAGATAAAGTAAAGAACTAAAAGTGAGTTAGTCCTTATTTAAAACACTTTTTTAAACGTTCTTTATTAGCTGGTAAAATAACTCATATGAAAATTAATTTGCGCGCTAAGAGATGGCACTGTAGGTTAGAAAAGTTCTTCACCAAATGGTGAGGTAGTGAAGAATAATGAAAAGCTTTGAATAATACATTGACCGCCAGAGAATTGGAAATATTTGAACAAATGTTTTATTTTAAAATTATTTATGTTTTTTTTAATTACTTTTGCTTATCCAGTAACCAAAAATTAATAATGACATCTCGTCATGTGCGTCAGTTGGGAAGATAATAAATAAAAATTAAATTAAAATATTACAAACTGAGATTAGTTTGCGTAATATCTAAAAAGTTTTTTTAAAAAGATGTTTACAATTTAATTGTAGCCTTATAGTAGGGGAGCCCAAGATGCTAAATTCTGCAGTTACTCGAGCGTCATAGAGACCCATTGGGTTGCAAAGCTTAGATGATAAGAAGAAAAAATGTATCGTACCTTACCTATCGTGGGGTTGGGCGAAGAGAAATTTTTTTCGGTTGTGGTAATCGTTCAAACCGTATTGAATTATATATTTTTGATATCTCTAATTTATTTTCAAAATCTTTGGACAATCCACGAGGCTGAAAGCCTAAATACTAACGTACCGTGGGTGTCTTAAGCAGGGTAAGAGGAAGTTTGTTAACACGGGACTTAAAAACTTGAAGATTTGGGGGAAGGAAAGACCTCCGCTGGCAGCAGGTTCCACAGTCTAGAAACTCTAGGGATAAAAGAACGAACGAAATGGGAAGTTCGGGGCCTGTCAATTGAACTGTATAGGGATGCATACGCGCGGCACCACGAGTTTCTCTGTTGGGAACTGCAAGAGGAGGGACTATACTGGACAATTCGTCGGAGCAGAAGCCGTAAAAGTATCTATAGAAGAGCGATAGATCTCCCACAGCTCGACGATGGGCAAGAGAAGGAAGTCTTTGAGTAAGTAAAGGATCATTAATAAGACGAACAGCCCTTCTTTGAATGGCATCAAGAATGCTGAGGGTTGTAGGGGATGCCATTCCCCAGACATGAGAACAATATTCCAGAGAGGGTCGAATTTGGGACACATACAAAGTGTATAAATTGGAAGGAGAAAAATACTTTTTGGCTCGGAAAAGAAATCCAAGCTTTTTGAAGCCGCGGTGGCTATAGATACAATGTGTTTATGCCAGTTAAGGTTATTCTCAAATGTGATGCCCACAAGGTTAAATGTGTCCCCGCTCTGCAAAACCTGGCCACTCATAAGCAAAGGATGAGTGTTTGATGATTTTTTCGCGACAAGGAACACGATTGTGTTTTGGATGCATTAAATTGAACGAGATTTTTGGCGCCCCAATCCAATATCAAATTGAGATCCTGTGAAAGAGATATCTGCATCGCCCTGCGTTTGCTTTCCAAGTCGGGTTGAGAGATTGGTTTGGGAACCTGAAAAGTGGAGTGAAGGGTACTATCGTCAGCATAACTATGAATGGGATTGGTTGTGGAAGAAAGAAGGTCGTTGATGTGAAGAAGAAACAAAGTTGGTGCTAGTACTGAACCCTGAGGCACTCCAGCATTAATTTCGTGAAAGCTTGAAGAGTGGCCATCAACAATGACTGATATACGTCGATTAGAAAGATAACTGGAGAGCCAAGAGCAGAGTTTAGTTGGAAGACCGTAGGAGGAAGTTTATTAAGAAGTGCGTCATGCCAGACTTGGTCGAAAGCTTTAGATATATCAAGAGCAACGATCTGGGACTCACCTAGAAACTCAAGAGACTTGTTCCAGTTGTGTGAAACGAAGGAAAGAAGATCTGCTGTAGATCTCTTGTGACGAAATCCGTATTGCCTGTCATGTAAAATTTTATGTTTTTCTAAGTACCTAAGAATTTGCGAGTTAATGGATTTCTCCATTACTTTACAAAGCATTGAGAGGAGTGAAATGGGTCTATAGTTGGATGGAAGAGATTTAGATCCTTTCTTGGGAATAGGCTGGACACGTGCAGCTCTCCAGCTGTCTGGAAATATACCCGTGTCATAAGAAATTCGAAAGAGCCTGGTTAAAATAGGTGCAAGTTCAGGAGCACATTTTTTAAAACGATTGCTGGTATTCCATCTAGCCCAGACGATTTCTTGGTGTTAAGAGAAGAAAGGATACGCTTAATGTGTTTTACCTTAAAAATAATATTGGGCATTTTGTGAGGAACTGGGGGAACAGTTGGAATTGGATGATTGACAGGTGGATGAAGGGTTGAATTGGCAGCAAATTGTTTAGCAAATAGTTCTGGCCTTTCCTTTAGATGTAGAAATAATTTCATCTTCCAAAGTTAATGGTGGAAAAGAACTGGTACAGAAATTTCTACTGATGTTTTTGGCAAAGGACCGAAGGATTTGCTGCCATTTGAGCAAGAAAGTACTTTGTTTTATACGGTTATCAAAGGAGTCCTTGGCGTCTGAGATTGTTTGGTGGTAGTGGTTTCTTGCTTCAATGCTGGCCAGTCGGTTTCTGGACTAGGATCCTGTAGAAACTTCTTGTGAGCCTGAACTTCTAAAATTCTAGCTTTGTCACATGTTTTAGTGAACCAAGGTTTGTGATTAGAGGGTTTGATGGTTCTCTTGGTGTGAGGTACACGTAGGTTTCAACGCCAAATAAATTGACTCAGTCAGTTGGCTTACAGATTTTCGGAAGGATCCTGGGCAGAAAAAGCAGCCAGTAGTCCCAGGGCACGTGGCGAAAAAAGTCGACCATCAGTCGGCCGAGTTGTAGGTACCATACGGTGCGCGCGTGGCACGGATTCACTTGCACCTCAGGAGCGTGGTACAGAGTAAGATACAGTGATCAGCGCCATGATCTGAGGCTTGACCGTAGAGCGCAGTAACAGATGCTTCATAAAGTTCAGGGTTGGTAAGAAAGATCTAAGGGCTTGAGCTGTAATTCGGCACTCTGGGAAGAGTAGGTTAACAAAGACACCATCTATACTAAAAATAATTAACTGAAAACAGTTTTCATAATGGAAAAATTATTATAAATAAAAAAAATTAGGATTTGCCAATCGACCAGAAAAACTGTTGATTTTTATTTAAATGCCTGTTCAAAATTTCTGCATATCTACCAAAATTAAATTCTCACACTTTTGTAAATAGGTCTTCTTGGATATCGTGCCATTATGCCATAACTTTTGCTATTTCAATTTTATTTTAAAACCATTTCCCAAACCGACGCCTATAAGCCGGATGTTGACTCTAAAGGGACTTAAAAGCAGAGAGGGCCAAAAAAGTGACCAACTCTTTGATGGTCACCGTCTTTAAACACATATACAGGTTGAGTTTTTTTATGTTTATTGTTTAGTAAAAGAGATTTTGGAAACCGCTGCCGCTAGAGAAATGGTTATATATTAAAAGAATTGTAGTTTTTAGGCTTAGCTTAAATCACTTTTTGTTACGTCCAAAACAATCATATACATTAAGATATTTTTAAAAATCGGTTTTATTAACAATTTTTTTTTGTAGCTCAGTTATTATTTATATAACCCTTTCAAAAAACAAATTGAGTCGTATAGCGGGATGAGGGCAGGCAAATAAATTTACTATTGTATTTATCCCAACGTTTCGTTATAGATAATTATTTTCCTAATACAAAGGAAAAATCCGATATACTGAAGTACTCCGTTTTTGGCTACAACATAAACTTGGATTTTTAAAATGAAAACCATAGTTGGCTAAGACATTTTTATAAGCATTTTAATGATGTATATAAGGATATATTTTAAAAAGAAAAGTAAAGTAGTTTTGGATATAAGTTTTTAATAACACAAACTTTTAGACATAAAAAAATAATAAATGTTTTATTTTTAAAGTTTTTCTAAAACATTTTACGATACATTATTATTTTAAATGTTTTTAATGTTAAAAATAAAACTAATTTGACAAAAGAAATAACAAAAACCAACAATCAATTTACCTACTAAATTTAATACGATAATAATTAAACTATTGCTTTAACGAAGTAAAGAGGAAGGAACATTACTATTTAAACATTATTAAAAATCCACTATTATTGCCAATACCAATCCTAAATTTTTAAAAATTAAATTTGTTGTCTTTCGGACACATCTTCACATTATAATCTTAGGACAAATATTCACTATTTTTTTAAATACCCAATAATAATTCTACTCCCACGATAGTGAAATGTGTATATTTTTGTTTAGTAAGTTTTATTATTTTTTAATTTTATATTGCAATTTTATGTTACTACTGACCTTTTTTATTTGAAAACAATTTTGGGCAAATTTAACTAGTGGAGCATTAAAAAAAAGGCGTGATCTGGCATGTCTCCGTAATACTTAGCAGATTAGTCGTTTATTGTTAGCTGTTTAAAGTAATGCATTTAAAGTACAAGATATACAGAGTGTCCCACGACAAAATGCGTCTAATATTATCTTATGTATCTAAATGTAAACTTTTACAAAATTTTAAAATTTTCTAAGGTTAAAAGGTCAGTGGGCTTCATACAACTAAAATATTTTGTCAGTTCTAGCACTTTCAGCTATACCGACATTTAATAAGCTTTCTTAGTTAAAAGGGGACAGCCTATATAATTTTCCTGATTTAAAACACACGGTCAAACTGATACATAAATGTTATGGCAGATTTGATATTAGTTGTATTTAATAAGTAAAAATAATGGTCTTTTATACCAAGGTTGCTAAATTTTATTTGTTAAAATAAAGCTTTTTAAAACATATTTTACACCTATAGCTTTTGGCTTTACCTGCGTAATCCAATAGTTTTGATATTTAATTCTCAATTGTGTGTTTACAATAAGCCCTTCAATTCTTAACAAATCTTTTACATACTATATTGTATAACAAATCTCACTCTTTTATTTATGCAGAGTTGCTTTTAAAGTCCTGACCAAACTCTTGAAGTTTAAATATAAACTTCAGGAAAAAAAAATGCCTCTTTTTTTAAGTTCAGCTTAATAAAAAAAATACAAGATTATTTGTATCTTGAATCCACAATGTGCTTACATTTATTATTTATTTATATCTTCCATAAACAACAAAACTAACTTTTATAAAAATAAGAAAACTATGTGGTGGTGTACAAAATTGAAAAATGTTTTTTTTTTGCTCTTATCGATATGTTACAAATGTAAAGATACTAGTTATTTTGTGGTATGAGTTAAAACTTGCTTATTTCTAAAGCTATTTAGATCACGGTGGATAATTTTTGCAACGAAAAAAATAGAATAAGACTCATTATAAAAGGTAAAAATATAACAAAAATTAAAGGAAAAATAAATTAAGGGCGATCCAAGGTCGGGAAGGGGGCAGAGGGGGATTAAAAAAATGTTAAAAAGGTTTTCCTCGATTTTAGGCCTTCGTACAAGTCTTTAAAAAAAGTTAACGAGTATTTTTTTAAATCTAAAACTTTTGTGTTTAAACTTCTCTTACATAATCCATTTAAATTTATGTGAAATATTCAAAGACCCAAATTTTTGGTTTTTTATTTTAATCTTTTTTTTCACAAAATGTGGTTAAAACTTACCTTTATTTGTTTCTAATACTCCTATACTATAATTTTTAAAATGTTAAATAAAATTATTTTTACACATTATTTTGACCTAATATTAAAAAAATACTCTTATTTTCCATCTTAAATTTACGTGTCAAAAATATCGGTATTTTTAAAATATTTTGTTAGTTTTTCGTTTTCTCCTCTTTTTGATGGTGTAAAAATATACATTAACATAGTAAATTTTTCTAGAAAATGAATTTTCATATGTCCAGTAATTTCGCCGGAATCAACGAAAACCATTTTTTATCCTTAAAAACTCACCACTTCCACTTTCCGACCTCAGATCACTTGTAATTTATCTTTGGTATTTAATTTAAACTTTTTAATGGGTTTTATCTTCTACAATTTTTCTTAGTTAATTCAAAAATTTTTGACCTTGGTCTAATAATGATTTTAAAAAATCGAATCCCATTTTTTACATTTTCGGAGAATTTTTACCATTGTAACGGATAGTTTTTATACCATTAAAAAGTAAAGATTTTAACGAACAAAACGACCACCGACTTTTTGGTAAATGACAAATATTTTGACCCGTGAATTTTTAATTGAAAATAGGGGTAATTTTTTAATAATAAGTCAAAATAATGTGAAAAAATAAATAATTTAAACCTAACAAATTGCAGTGTATTTGGGACATGCAAAAGCACGTTTTTACCAAATTTTATCAATTAAATTTGTTTTTTGTAAAAGATAAAAATAAACACCTAAAAACTTGGTTATTTTAATTTTTTATATAACTTTTGAGGTTAAGTAAAAAAGCGTATATACAAAAGTTTTAGATCTTTACATTTGATACAACTTTGTCATTTTTTTCATAAAACTTGTACTGCGGCCGAACACGGGGTATGTTTACACCTAAAACCCCCTGCCCCAATCCTTGACCTTAAATTGCCTATAATTTATTTTTTCTTTAATTTTTGTTATATTCTCTACCTTTTTTAATGAGCTTTATCCTACTATATATATTTTCATTTTTACTTCTTCTAAGGGCTTTTGGACTAGTCTAATTCTCTATATTTAACATCTAAATATTTTTGTGAATTTTTTTCGCAAACCAGAAGCTTTTTAAAAAGCTTTTTGTTAAAATAATATTTAAAATTTTTAATTTAGTTAGTTCTAGTTAGTCCATAAGCCAAAAGTAAATATTTCAGATTACTGGAATAACACAGGTTATTGCCATTTATTTTAAATAGTTTTAGGAATTAAAAAAAAAAACACATATTTCTAACTTTTTGACGTAACTTTAAAATAAGTTTAATTAGGTTAGTAAAATGCTAGCCTAATTTTTTTATTTACAAATTTTTAATTAATTTAAAGATAAATGGGTTGGAATTTAATAGGTGGGTTGAAATTTATAATGCAAACTGAATATGGTAATGTGACTAATATTTTTACTTTATTTTTGTGTCATCACAAAAAGGATATACATAAATTTCTTGTTAACAACTTTCATTGTTCAATTGTTTGATAATGGGCGGTAAAGAAAAAGAGGACACATGATATGTGCGGTTTATATTTTGCCATTTTTTACAGTTATTTTGGCATAGCAATAAAACTTAACACATAGGCATTCAACATATTGATACTTGCTTGATACAAATATTATAGTCTGAGAGCTAGTGAACCCTTCGGGTAACGTTAGACCTGTAAGACTGGAAATTTGTATAGTGATGAGTCATAGCATGCTAAATACGAAAATTATCACCTGATAGAAAATTGAAAACGTAAAAACAAATTAAAAAAAGTTTGGGCTGTGAGCTTGAAATTTTTCTAGGATTTAGTTCATTTATAGTAAGGTTTAAAAAAATTGACAGGCGATTCGATATGCACAAGTACCTGCCAGGCGAACCGAAAGGTGTGTTAACCGGGTTTTTACGAGTTTACTATCAAGAAGTGTTTTACAATTTTCATATTTTGGCCGAATGTTTTGTTGGATAGGATAAAGATATCCAATGTTTCAGATTTTATGTAGCATATCCGGTTTAACCGGAAGTGCTCCCAAATTTGGTATCTTAAATGGAACACTCTATATATTTTTCTACAAATCAATTTTTAAGCAATTCTAAGAAAATATATGTACCACTTGTTATACCTATATTAATAAGTTTTTGATAAAATAGAGTTTAAAAATGTCATGTAAACCGCCAGTTTTATCGATTTGTTAATAAACAAATGATGCCAAAAAGAGCTGATGCAATATTGCACACATATTAATTAAACCTTATATCCTTTCACCAATACAAAAAAATACAATTTTCGGTTTTGTTGAAAGTGCCACAGAAATTGACATTTGGCAGTAAGTAATTTGGTTGTAAGCAAAAAAGTCGCGCAAAAAATACCTAAAAATCACGCCAATGAAATTGACAAAAATGAGATCTGCCACCTCGTGATATTGTCGACGATATTTGTTATTTATTATACCAGTATTAGATCCGAATAGGGTGCGATCTTTATCCATCTGTTTACCGAAAAAACTGTTTTATATAAAAGATAGTATTTAAACGAAGGTATCGCCATATAGGGTTGCCTAAAAAAAAATTGGTCAAGGCTATATTTAATTTTTAAAAGTGAACTTAAAATTTTAACACATCTTGTATAGTGGCAAGTCCAATACATTTAAATACGTACGTATGCTAGTTGTTAAAATATATTTTTAAATAATACAGACTATACCAAAAAAAATTGTTTCAAGTTTAAAATTAGAAAATTTACCCCAGTTTTATTTATAAAATCGAATAAACAAAATGTTCTAATATATTAGTACTATCATGTACAAAAATTAAATAAAATAAAGATTATTCAGGCTTAATCAAAAATTTTAAAACTTACTTTTCTTTAATTGGTCATAGCTTTGAGTTAATTTTTTAGGCAACCCCATGGCAATTCCTGTGTATAAATACTATTTTTAATATAAAACAGTTTTTACCTGGTAAACAGATGGGTGAGGTCGCTGTCTATTCGGAATTTAGACTATACAGATTGTTTTACAACGAGAAAGTTTAGTGGTAAAAATGTATTAGAAATTAAAATACAAGGGGACCAAAAGGATGTCAAAAATAATAGGGGTGACAGAGTGAGCCCAATTATTGTTAGTACTTCAAATAAAAAAGTTCTGGCGTTATTAGGGGATATAGGAAGGGTGTCTAAAAACAATTCATTATTAATAATAAATAAAATGCAGGTCAGGAGAGCTAAAGTGTATCAACGCAAGGCTTGCTCAGTTAAAATGCAGATGCTAGAAGTATTCTTTGGTAGTTAAAAATATTTCACCATTAATTGTAATATAGGTAAAAGTAGAATTAGGAAAAAACACATAAATGTTCTGGGTATATGATTTTTTAAATATACAAGTACCAATTTAGCTTAAAATGATTTTTCCTGAAATAGTTTTGGCCATCAGAGTGAATGTTTGGTAATTTACTACTTTACAGCAGCAAACATTTTACAACATTCATAAAAATTAATGAAAAAGTTCATTTTTGTCTATAAATAGCTAAGTTCTATAAAATAAAGATCCGTTTAACTTTGTTGCTTCTACTTTCCAACCAAAGCTCCGTTAAAATAAACATAAAATATAATAATAATCACAACGGTAACTATTAAGTTTTTAATTCTAACTTAAACTAATCTTTTACCTAGGGTTTTATACTTAACGCCTAAAAGTTTTTTTTACTTTTATTTTTAATACTTAATAGTATAAGGCAATAAAAAAGATTAATATAATTAAAAAAATATATTTCCAGTGATTCTGTCCATATACCTTTCAAAGTTTATTTTTAACAACCATGTCCACAATATCAATGCAATTTACCTAAAAGTTCTTAATAGAAGGGGAGCCCAAGATGCTAAATTTGCAGTTACTCCAGCGTCGTAGAGACCTATCTTTCTTAATCTGACGCGCAACAATTTCTGGTTGATATATTTTTGTTGTCTACGATCGCCCCTGTATACGGGGCTCATATTTGGTGGAAGTATTTATTTAGGTACAAGGTATCCTCCGGTATATTAATCTACCACGCTGTAGTAACTTCCAAAATCCACTCTTGGGCTCCCCTAGATTAGATTAGATTAGGAGGTGGATTGCATATCCTCTAGCACTGCAACCTGCTCAGGTTTATTGTGTGTCCTCCGTCCATAGGTTAGAGCACGCTATCCAAGCCGGTCTGTTTAATCAGACTCCACAAGCTTGAAACTGGCCCCTTGGTATATTTTGCCGCTTTAGGTTTTTCTTCACCCAGCCTTGCAAACCGAAGACGATAAAGGGCTTCGCAGTAGCACCATACGTGTTCTGCGGTTTCTTCCTCCTCCTGGCAGAACCTACATAGGTTTTCTTCTGCCAGGCCCATAGTTTCCAGGTGTTTATTCAGTCTACAATGACCTGTCAGTTGACCCACTATTATTCTTACTGCCTTCCGGTTATAATTCAGAAGGTCTTTGGAAATTCTGGCGAGTAAGCCTTGATGAACACTTTCGCCTGACGCTGTCCTGGTGTTCTCATCCACCAGTCTTGTGATTCCCTCATAATCCATGATCTAATGGATGACCTTACCTGGCATGATGGAATACCACAGTAGGGCTCGGGACCTACCATTGTCCTGCCAGCCCCCTCCTTTGCCAATTTATCAGCTTCTTCATTGCCTTCGTGGCCTTCGTGTCCTGGTACCCAGGCAGGTTAGCTTGTTGGACGATGGGCTCCCCTACCATTAATAAAAACTTATCCCGATACTTATTTAAATAAATAATGATTAAACAGGCTGTAAAAATGCTGTAAAAAAATTTAGAGGCAGATTCTACATCAAAATATATAAAGAAAAGTTCGTATAAACATGGGTCCAGAAATGAATTGTTTACCAGATACAGGGTGTAAAACCTAAAAAAAAATCTGCTTTTAATTATTATTTTAAATATGTCTTATTCTGTTTTAATAAAATTTGTCAGTAATTTTCGTAACAGTTAGAGGCTAATTTACATTTTGCTTAAATAAATTTGTTTAGTTCAGTGGCGTCTTAAGCAGTACTTAGTATAGTATTATTTATGACAAAAAATGTGCGCTAAGGATTTTTTGGTAAGATTTTAAATTTTAAATCATATTAAGCAAGTAAAAATACAGCTTTTTTAGCTTACAAATTTTTTCTTCTGTTGTTTAGTTTTAAAGAAAATAAATAAAGTCCACTTATGTTATTGCATAGCCCTGGACAAGACAAAAACATGGGGAAATTTTTCTTTGAAAATTATTTTTATTATGATTTTATAAATAAGCACATTACAATAACAATTAAGTGTTTTTAAAATGGTTCTTTTGTTTTTTTTTTGTAGTTCAGGACTATAGAGTTAAGTAAATTACATTTTATTTTTTAAAAATTAGATGTAATACAAATAAAAAATATGAGATTAAAACGATATATTTTTACTTGCCTAATTCAAAGTCAGTGGCGTACACTTTGTTGTTAGATATGATAGTGTAAATACATTCTGTAACACCCTGTATAGTGGCCTAAAAACATATTTTTGACGCAAACTTTAAAAAAGACCAAAAACGGTTAAACATAGGTATTGGCCATTACACACAAAAATATGTTTGGAATCTCTCAAGAAATAACAAAATTATTTACTTTTTTAAAATACTTTTGCTATAACTGAAAGTGTCAGAACACCCAAAATATTTTAGTCGTAAAGTCCTGACTACACAATGCTAATAAAAGTTAAAACATTTCCAAAACCTACTTTTTTAAAAACTGATCGCTATAGTTCGACATGGTACACCTTGTTTTTTTTATTTTATTTATTTTTATTATTATTATAATTTCCCAAAATTAATTAAATGTTTATTTTTGCTAAAAGCTTTCCATATTTTTTTTATATTTTGCTTACTTATAGAAAAAAACACAATATTATAAGCTATGCTTTTTTATACAGTAGCATCGACAATTATTATTGAAACTATAATTAATTGTCTTTGACAGTAGGGATAATAAAAGTAACACCTTCACCCTTTTATTTAAAGAATGGGACGAGAGAGATATTAGGATCTGGTAAAATTTGGGTAAAAGAGCGTCACTGAGGCAAAAAAATAATTTTATTTACGTGTCTTGGTCTCAAGAAGACCCTAAAACTTTTTTCAAATAAAAAAGGTTAAAAGGCTTTTTGTGTCTCTACGTAACGCCACTTTGTATTTAAAAATCAACTTAGACTCAAAGTGGCGTTTAAAAAAAATTAAAGGGCCTTTAAAACAAGATGCTATATGATCCCCGTTTTTATATAAAAAAATAGTTTAAAACAGTTTTATGTAGTTAAAGTAATAGCCGTTTATTTTAATTTTGTTCAATCTTAATTTTTAAATATTTAAAAGTAAAGGGCTAAAAAGAAATTTAAAATTGCAATGTACGTATAAGTTGGAGCTAAACTCCATATGCTTATAACTCTAGAACGGGTGGACTTTAAAAAAGAAACCGGTAAAAAGTAGAGAATTTAAAAGCCTTTAACACAAAATTCTGTATGGTCCTTTTAACTTAAAAAATTGGATTGCCAATATACCCTTGGAACTAGACCGCGTGAAATTATTTTTATGCCAAAATTTAGTTTAAGTGACACCCTTTGACTTAAATTTTACCTGATGTGAAAAAATTACATCAAAAAGATAAAGGGAAGAAAATACCTTTAAAATCCTTACTGTATATTGGTTTGGTTTTTAAAAAGAGGAATTTGATAAGTGAAGAAATATTTAGGTCAGTGCAAAGAAGTGTAACATAAAATCGAACCGTATTCATCAATTAAGTCAAAAACAAACATTATACACGAACCAATTACTCGATTTAATTATTACGTGCTTTACAAAAACTTTCTCGAAGAAAAAACACATATGTGAATTTAACGGTTTTAATTTAATATTTACAATATATGCTTTCTTTACTTAACCGTGACTTGCATACACGATCAATGTCACGGACGGTAGAATTACCCGTTCTGGTTTACATTTTACTCAGAATTAGATACGCTAACAACCTTTAAATCTTCAAAACAACGAAAAAATCCTAAATTATCTAAGATATATAACTAGACCTAAAGAAAGTAAAAACATGCAGACGTAATCGAAGCATGCAACTTTAATTTAGCCTCTAAAGCCAAAACACTTTCTCTGTGATTAGACCTTTTAAAGAATTCTATTTTAAACCAAACAAAATTAAAAGTGTGAGAATTTATTGCATTTTATTACAAGCTATAATTTTATCAGACTGATTACATGCCTGATTAGTAATAGAAAAAAGAAAACACTTTCTACAAGGTTACGGTCATTCGCGTTTAGTTAAAGCTAATTATTATCAATATTACCCTGTTTGTTTCTATCTTTTAATATACAATATTAATTTAGGTAAATCAATGATGTTTTTAAATTAATTGCCTAAAATTTGATCAAATGTGTTTAAAATAACCTTAACCATAACTGTAAAACATATTTAAACTTGTAACTAAATCAAAAGTGTCATAAGAAAATAAAACCACAACAATTTAAAAGGTACAAAATTTTATTTATATTACAAAAATGTTCTTAAAATTACTTAAAAGTAAAAATAATTTAAATAAATATCCTAATAAGTCTTTATTTTTTCTCATCGTTCCTTCGTCGGTTCATACGCTTGATAAGCAAGTTTCGATGCTTCTTCTTTGTCGTAGGATCTTCCCCAACCAGATCCATGGTGGCCGCCAGAAACAACCTCTACATGTCCAGAATCGTGACCACCTCCGTGTCCAGACAGCAGTTTCTTAAGGCCGATAATACCAGCAAGAACCAAAGCTAGTTTTGAAATAATTAGGGCTTTACCCGCCAACAGCGCTAATGCTCCAAGGGCAAGTGGAACCATGGTACCTCCAAGGATTAGGGGAAGAAGGAGCATAGCGCCTCCCTTTTTGTTTCCTTTTTGCCACGACCCTCTTCGCTGAAGCTGCGAGCAATGTCAGTTGAGCTTGGCAGTTTAATCTATAAACAAAAATTTTATTAGTACATCGCAAAAAAATGTAATTTAAATTAAAAACAAAAAAGCAATTTTTTTTTATTTAAACATACTTTTTAGATACTTAATACAATAAAATATTTTTATTTGTTTTATTTTTAAATGTAATGTAAATGTAATGTAACAACATCTATATTAAAATTTGGTTTTATGGTCACGATTAGGCTAATTGTTCGTTTAACATAAATTAAAATTTTACCTGTAGAGAGTGAGATTCCAAAAAGGAAGCAACTTTGTTTATAATCAGTCCACTAAGGGCTTCATCTTTTTCATTTAAAGACCTGGGAAGATTTGCCTCAATTTCGGCTTCGGATTTGGGTGGTTCATTTTCAGTTTGAACTTTAGAATCTTTGACAAATGTTACTCCATCAAACAGACTTAAACTGTAACTTCTGGCAGCTCTATCCAAAGCAGCTACAAGCTTTAGTTTTAAACAGGAGGTTACATCTTGAGAAGCACATTCTTGATACACTTTGTACATATATTTTAGGTCACTTAAATAAGAATAGGAATCATCAGACCGCGGTTTTTCTTCTTCGTGAACTGCATTTTGAGCGGATGGACCAGTTGAACGGGCCAAGGCACCGGCTAGAAGAAGACCGAATATCGCGTACTTAAAGAACATTTTTGACAGTTTGATTGTTGTTAACTGATATGAATTTACTTGCACTAGATGGTTTTATACCGGCGAAGAGTGGACTGATGTAGCGCCATACCGGTCCCCTCCGGGCGAGCTTTTGGCGGCTGACGATGTTGGGTCAGAACGGATTGCAAGGATGGAAATACGATTTAGTCCGGGTTGATATAATAGTTTAAAAATATATTTAATTTAACGTTTAAACAGAATAAAATGTGCCTTGTGTTTTTAATTGTTATTAAAAATTATAGTGAAATTGTAAAGTTCCATTGGGCTTGTTAATATTTATATTTTCCACACAATTATTTAATCTTGCATTATTTTAAATAAAATAGTTGGCTTTTTCTTTAAAATAATGCAAGATTAAATAATATATATTTAAATAGAACCTAGATACACGCCAATTTTTACATTTACGGCTTTAAAAGTCCAGGTTTACTAAAAGTAACTTTTTTGCATTACCCTTTTTTGAAAATTAAATTTTATGAAATATAAATTTTTTAAGTCTGAAATTGTAGAAATCACATATATTTTATGGCATTTTTTAATAGTTTTAATTTTTTTGGGATAAAGTGTGTAGCTGACATCTTAATTATTTTTTAAAGAAAAAATATACAGGAAAAATAATGGCTTTCATCAAGAGTGTCTATTGCCTTACAAAAAATAAGTTTTTGCAAAGAAGTCTTTTTAATTTCTTTTAAATTATTTGTTGTTAAGTTATTGTGTTTTAATTTTTTAAATAGTTGATTATAATGTTTTAAAGGGGTGCTTTTGTCTTAATTTAAGATAGCTGCCTATGATCCCGAAAAATTTGTTGGTACTAAAAACATTTAAACCTTAATTTATAGATTTAATTAAATACTCAAAAATTATGTTTATAAAATAAAGCTAATAATGGCTTTTATTAATTTATTTTTATTTCTTTTGATTTTGTTTAAATGCGGTATTTTTTAAAACCAAAAGATACACTTGTCTTAAAATTTCGGTAAAAGTGTTAATTGTTTACAGGGTGTTAATAAACAAATTCAAAACATTTTGGAAGGTGATTTCTTGCTTTTAATAAAAAGTAGTTTTCCTTATAAACATAAGTTCAAAAGTCACCCATTAGGGTAATATCGCGGTACAAAAATGGGAAAAAAGTTTTTATGTTTTATCTTAAAAACAAAAAGAGCTAGAATAATGAAATTTTACAAAATTTTGCTATTATAAATATACACTTTTTAAATTTTTTTGCACTTTTTAGAATTAATTAAAGTAGTAAAGATAGATTGCTTTCCTAAAAATTTTTTTGTTTCAAATAAAATGTAAATCGTAACGTGCCGGGACGGGAAAATTTATTTTATAAAAAAATCTCTTTTTCTGCTGTCACCAATGAAGATATTTGTAATATGTCTTTATTTGACATTACTTTATGGTTTAAATACAATTCTCATTTTTTATATCAAAATTTTTATAAAAGGTATTACAGAAAAACGATAATATTTTAATTTATATAATCTAATAAATTATTTGAACACTACCTAGTTTAAAAAATAAGACATTTGGGACGTAAATACGTTCATAGGGGGTTTTTTCTTCAGTTGTGTTACTTAAAACCCGTACAATTATAATTGAGAACAATCATTAAAAGTAATCAAATTTAAATAGTAAAAAGAAAAAAAAATCTAAAAGTTTGGCATGTCTTTTAAACTAATTAAGACGAAAAGTAGATTCAGTGGTGAAGGAATTAGAACGAAACAATGTATATCAACGTTTATAACTCTAGTAATTTACACGCACTTTTTACGGATTTAATTTTATTTTTTTCTAATTTAAAGATTAACAAATAAAATAATCGTTTAATAATATAAGATTTGTCTTTATTTGACATTACTTTATGGTTTAAATACAATTCTCATTTTTATAGGCAACAACATAAAGACGTTTATAAGGCAAACTATCCTTTGTTTTAAACTAGGAATCACCTTCTAAAAATTTTTGCATTTGTTTAGAAACACCTTGTATATACAAAATTATTTTTATATATATACGTACTGAAAAAGTTGTCAAAGAATATTTTATCATGGGACCCTGCTTAACCCTTATGGAAAGAGTCTTTAGATTTTTTTTATTTGATATGTTTTAGGTCTTGACTTCCTAATAAAATGTTTTTATGGGCACAGTGTTCTATTGCCTCTAGTTTAGGAGAGCCTCAAAGTTGGATTTTGCTAAGTTAAGATTTCGAGTACCTCCTAAAATTTTCATTTATTTTTTATCGTACTTAAAATTTTTCAAAACATCTTTTGGTGCATTTCTGTAGGTTAAATTGTAAAATAGTAAAATATATTAGAAGCTCGAATTTAAGGAATTTTGGTTTCGACCGCGTCAAACTAAAATCGTTTATCGACGTTTCGCCATCGATTGCACGAGGCATCTTCAGGAATATTTACTTTGCGAGATTAGTACACTAAAGTCTAGATCCCAAAGGAAGAGTTATTATACCCTTGTCCTGTTCACTGAAGCGTATCCCTCTTGATGATTGCTTTCTACGTGTGGTGTAGACTGTAACCGTATTGATTAATATATATAGAGATAATGGTTACGGTCAACACTACACGTGGAGAGCAATCATCAAGAGGCTTGGTGAACGCTTCGGTGAACAGGACAAGAGGATATAAACTCTTGCCTTGGGATATAGAGCTCAGTATTAGTTAGTTAGTAGAGATGGTTACGGTCTACACCACACGTGGAAAGCAATCATCAAGAGTGACACGCTTCAGTAAACAGGGCAAGGTTATATAAACTCTTGCCTTGGGATCTAGAGCTTATTTAGTGTTCCAATCTCGCAGATTAAAGGTCCCTGATAATGCTTTGTGCAATCGATGGCAAAACGTCGGTAAATTTTTTAATTTGTTGCGGTCTTAGCCCAAGGACCAAGATTTCTTAGTTCACCAAGGTCGTGAAAGCTTCCGTTCTATGTTTGGAATATAGTTTCTTTGACAAAAGCTTTTTAACTATTTTTGTTAAGTTACTTAATTGTTAGTTTACTAATTTTTTATTGAATTTATTTGTCATAAAATCTCTTGTAAGAGTAAAAATAATATACCTATAATTTTTTTGCTTTTGGGGTCTCTTTTCATCACATAATAAACAAGATTACGTTTTAAAAAGTAATACACGTTTTTTAATTTGTACTATATTAATTTTCTAAGTTCACACAAAGTAAAAATCCAAAAATATTATTTATTTGTTTGTTTCTTTTACCAAAGGTTTGATTTTAATGACTTTTCCATTAATATATTGCGTTTAGAAGCTTGGCTTATTATTTTTCTTTTCGTAATTTTTTATATATTTTTTATAAAGAAATAGACTCCATGGATATTTTTTAAAACATTTTTGTCATTTTATTGTCTCGGTAAAATATTGATTTATTTTTAATTTATAATAATTAAATAAAAACTATTAATTAATTTTATAACAAAAACTTGTTTATTACGTATAATAAAAAAGCTAATAAAAAATATATAGGTTTAGTATTTAAAAATGATATGATAAATTAGGTATATAAAAACCTACTTAATTATTATTAACAATTGAATTAAAAAAAAAAAATGATGGTAATAGGTTTTTGCCAAAGAAACCACAAATCTATTAAGTCTAGGTGATTTATTTAAATTTTAAAATTATTATTTAATATTATAAAAACATATTTTGTATTGCACACTTTGCTTAGCGACTGCAGGCCAGCGCCCAAAAAGCCTCGCGGAATCCAATTTTCATTGTAAAATTAAAATTATAAATAATGGAGCTACAACTCCGAGAGTCGGGTCCTACTAAAATTTTTTTCTCTTTAAGGATTTTTTTCATATCATACCTTGCTTAATTTTTTTTTATTTATAGCAACAAAACGAAGAAGGCCTTTTATCTCTTTTTTTTATAACAAATGCAATTTTAAAATAAGATGATTATTAAAAAAATGACCCTTTTTAGATTTTATTTACGAATTCAGAATATTCTTAACCATATTTTAACAATTCCATGAAAAAAATTGTTTGAAAAAACTCAACTCACTTCTCGACACTTCTCGACTAGACCTTCATACTCTTTAAATGGAAAAGTTTGCAGGCTCCACAGAAACATTAGGACAGACATCGATTTCGTTTTTGCCCGAACTAACATTTCTTTTATTTTCTATCGTGTAATTTACATCCTTAAGAGCGCGTGCCTTGTCGTTTGTAAATTGTAATTGATTAGGCATGCGAAGCGAGATCTGCTGGCATTGGAATCAGATCGAAACATTACTGTGCAATACTAATAGGTGCCAGTGGTGGTGATTAAAGCTGTTAGCACGCAGATTCTATAGGGTTTACATTGGAATGTATTAATAGGAGAAAATTTAGGTCTAGACATCGCTAAAGAAGGGTTTTCTTATTATAGGGAACGGTATTTATTAAATAGGTCGGACAGGGTTCATTCCTAGTTAGCTAGAGAAAATAAAACCGTTTTGTTCCTGGTTTCGGAATAAAGATGTGTTTAGCCATATTGACTCATATAAACTCAAATATTGCTTAAAATGTGGAAAATATTTAAAAAAATCTGTATTTAATTTAACAAAAAAATGTATAGGTAATTTTAAGACAAAAGTTTGTCTTTTTTGTTGGGTACACGCCAAATGTTTATTAAAAATGTTAGTTACTTTCTTTAATGTAATTTGCAAATGTTGTTTATAGGACTTAAGGGCAAAATTAGCACTAACCCAATAACATTTTTTCTAACAACATGGTTTTTTTCTCCTTTTTTTAATCAAGCCCATATTCATCAAAAAAGCTAAACCCACTTGCATATTATCCCTAGATCACACAAAATTAACACATGACAAAAATATTTTTTAAATAATATTTTCTATATTTTTTTAATAATTAAGTAACAACAGGAACAAAAAATTATTTTAACTTTGGCTTTAATTTTATTCACTGATATTAAAATGTTTAACTTTTTAAAAAAGTCGTACTTAAACGAAAAACTTGTTAATTAATGTATTGCATATACACATTTTTTCTTTCTACAATTGCTTATCATCATTTGACTTGGGTGGCTCAAAGATAAAGCAATTTTATCTAAAACGTACTTTTAAGTTCCCAAGAATTCAGGAATCCCAATGGGTTCATTCGTTCAAGTTTTGTTTAGTAAGAGTGGGAATAAAAAGGCTTACTTTTTTTGGTAAACACACAAGATTCGGCGTTAAAACTTAGGCTTTGGGGCTTTTTGAGTAACCTCGGAGAGAAAAAAAATATATAAAAAAATAACAATTAAATAAATTACAATTAATATTTAAAGGCACATATTGTATACAGGATGTATACAATATGTACAGTATCTTAACAGACAAACAAAAAGGTATGATTCTACAATATAGAATAACAAAAAAACTTTTTATGAACATTTTATGTCCTTAACGTCTTAGATTTTGAACTAAAGGGTATTAAACATTTTTAAAAGTTATCGATTTGTTTACAATAACTTTAATACCAATTTAAATATTTTTAAAAATGGAAGACGTCTCCTATGCATTAGAAGACCTTTTTTGATATACAAGGAAAACATAAGTTTTCACCAGTCGTCCATGACGGGTTAAGGGTAATTTTTTTAGAAAAAACTGATACGCCACTGCAACGGTCTAAAATAAAAGATAAATAATTCCTTGTTTGGTTTAAAGCAAATTTGATTTCTTTAATTTTTTTATTAGATGTACGGTTTACGCGTAAATAAATAGAAACCATTTTTGACATGATCAAATCACTATCTAATAAAAAAAAGGATGTGACCATGCTAAAAAGTGACTTTTTTAAAGGAAAAACAGTGCATCTTAACCCCTCATGAACGACACTAGGTTTTTTAAAAATGTCTTCTTATGCATAGGAGATGTTTTAAACATATCTAAATTTTTATAAAAGGTATTACAGAAAAACGATAATATTTTAATCTATATAATCTAATAAATTATTTGAACACTACCTAGTTTAAAAAATAAGACGTTTAGGACGTAAATACGTTCATAGGGGGTTTTTCTTCAGTTGTGTTACTTAAAACCCCGTAAAATTATAATTGAGAACAATCATTAAAAGTAATCAAATTTAAATAGTAAAAGAATAAAAAATCTAAAAGTTTGGCATGTCATTTAAACTAATTAAGACGAAAAGTAGATTCAGTGGTGAAGGAATTAGAACGAAACAATGTATATCAACGTTTTTAACTCTAGTAATTTACACGCACTTTTTACGGATTTAATTTTATTTTTTCCTAATTTAAAGATTAACAAATAAAATAATCGTTTAATAATATAAGATTAAGCGACATGTATTTAATGTTTTTCGCTATTAATAATCGCAGTTATCATTATGAAAATGCCAATGGTATTTTAATTAAGATTTCAAATTCATAACATATCATAGTTTTTTATTTAAACAAACTCTCATTTAGAATAAACACAGTCGATAAAAAATTATTATTTTACTTTAAAAGTTAATTTTTAGGTAAATAGTTTCAATACCAAAAGATAATAACCAAAACGAGAACTCAAATATAATATCTTATATCACATAATTTATTAATTTTACTTTTATTTTTAAAAAACCGCATTATTTAAAAGTTTGTGTTGAAAGTAAACGTTAACTTTCAAATTTTTATTGTTTGTACTATGTGTTATTAAATAATTTTTTAGCATATACATATATACATTCTTTAACATAATGGTTAGTTAAAATAAACAGGTTTAATTAAAGCGATTTGCTTTTTATTATGAAAAGCGAAACACACTTAGGTACAAAAACACAGTTAAGTTAAAATTAACCTAGTTTTATCTGTACTATGACCTTTTAATACATTAAATATAAAAAAAAATAACCTGGTATATTTCCTACTTACTGAACTGCTTTTTACCTATGCAAAAAACATTTTTCTAAGAAATAATTTAACCAATAAAAGTCTGGGTACACAAAACCGCACGAAGGCCGCACCGAGCTCAGATTCACAATGATATAGAAAAGCAGAGGGGCAAATTAATTCTGAAAAATTCAAAAGCACCTTTTATGCACTCAAAAATATAAAAAGCATTTTTGTCAAGCTAAATTTATTGTTTTATGTATGTGTATATATATTTGTTTAAATTAATATATTGTCCTACTTATTTCTATTTCTTTTTATTCAAACTTTGAGTGTAATATAGGTAAAAGTGTGTTACCTTATTCAAGAAGGTATAATTTACGATCAGCTGTAATTTATAGCGTAGTACTACAGACCCATATTAGTGCAATTTTATTAAATACAAAGCTTTTTATTTAGGTTTTCGAAAACTAGGTTTCTAAATATGCTTTTTAAATTGGGGTAGTTAGTCTCTCCAACATAATTATTTTATTATATGTAACCCTAGTTATTCCAATGTTTTTAAGAAATTCATAATCCATAATGTAAGGAGTTGCTGCAAGACAGCTTATAGAACATTTTACTTTAGTTTAATAAATTGTATATTAAAATCTTTTCATATTTTATTGAGTAACTATGGCGAATGTATTCCTAACACATTTATTAAAGGTATCAATTCCGGCTTTATTTCTCTTATACATAGCATAGAATAATTTCTAGTGTAATGTTCTTGATTTTTGAATCATAAAGCTGGACAACACGAAGATATACAGGGTGACCGGAAAGGTGAGGTCAAAAATGATGAGATGCAATTTTATGAAGAACGGTCCAAGAAATGCATACAAAAACAAAATCGTCTGACCCTGTATAATTATGATTTATTGCTTAATCATTTTAAAAAAGGCACAGGTATAACTTAATTAAAATGCCCAAATATTAATATTATTATGATGGCAACCGTTCAAAATTTATAAATAAAAACCATTTTTTTTTTTCTTTAAAGGTCAATAACTCCCTAAGGAAGCTCGATTATTTTTTTTTATTTAAGTACTAACAATATTTTGGCTCACTTTATTATCACTATTATTTTTGACTTCACCTTTCCAGACACCCTGTATATTTATATATATTTTTAAAAGAAACCTTGCTATAGTCCTATTTTTTCCCGAAAGCAAATTAATCAGTTCCAAATTTGCATATTTTTTGTGCAGCCCGATTCACTTCATGTAAAATATTTTTAAGATAGTAATAACTACTACGAGCTTCTTTTTAATAATCTATTGGCTATATTACAAACGCTGTTATTTGCAAACACTTTATTAAAGAGCCATTTTTGCCATGCAACCCATCCTAAAAACGTTGTTTAAGCCGGCACTATTTGCAAAAATCTTCTAAAAGATCATGTATAAAAGTCATAAAACGATATTAAAATATTATTCAAAATCTAAAAAGTTATAGGAAAAGAAAAGTGGGGTTAGTCACTGACCCCCTGTCCCGGTTGCGACTATCAATACTGTGGCAATCGTTCCAAAGTGCTAAAAATATATATATTTTTTTAAATTCTGAAGCTCAATAATTTGCCAATAAAGCGCAATTAAACTTCAATATAAAATTGTAACATTATTTAGGCTTACTCTTAAGTCCTTTTATTTATGACATTAACTTTCCGAACACCAAGTATACTTTCTAGCTGATAGGTTTATTTGTTAACTATCTTATTTACTTTTTTAGTTTATTTTTATTAATTTTTAAATAACAGCTATAAACTTTAAAAATTAGTTAATTATTAAAAGTGGTAACATTTTTTACCAAAACTACGAAAGCTTTAATTTTTGCTTTTTATACATAGTTGGAATATCTTTAGAATTGTTTGCGATAAGCTTTAAGGCAGTATAGCTTTAAAGACAATAAGTGGGAATGCACTAGTTTGAAACTAAAATGCATATCTGGTACATTCCTACTAAATTCTGTCAATGTTTTAGTGTATTTTTCCGAAACAGTTGCCAATTTACTCCAGGCGGAATACCTGATTAAAAAAAAATACCTTACAGCAAACCATTGGTATGGTTTTGATAAGTACATCATTACTTTGTAAGAAAAAGAGGATGAAGGAGGGAGGGGGTGCTTTTAGGGGTAAAAATGGTTCTTGCAATTTCAAGCTCAACAGTAAATCCTATTAAAAAAATAAACGTAAAAGTTGTCGACATTAAAAAACCCACTACTTATGTAATAACCATTTTTACCCTAACCTCAAAAATTTTCGAGAAAAGTAGAAAAAACTGTTTTTTCGGTTTTTAATTTTTATCTATAATATATCTTATATTTTTGTAAAAATAGTTTGATTAAGCTGAAATTTGGAGATATACTTTTTATCATTCCTAATATACTGTTTTTTTTATCAATAAATATTTAGCCGTTAATATGAAAACTTACTTAAAAAAAAAAAATTAACCGCCGTTTTAACTTAATATTTTTTATCAAAAATGGTTCGCTAAAAGCTCATTTTGTTCGTTTTTTTTTGTTAACTTTAAATAAATGCAAAAAAATTATACTTCAATTCAAACCAATTGAAAGAAAAAATTAAAAAACACAAAATATTGATATTTTTATTACACTCCTCCATTGTGTTATTTTCGTCGAAAAATTAATTTGTTAAAATTGTAATTTCTAAAGAATTTTGGAATACTTTAAAAAGTTTTGAAACATTTTTAAATGTCAAAAGTTGGATTATAGGTATACAGTGTGACCCAGAGTTGGTGTTCCAAGAGTTTCGGGGTCAGATAAGGACAGGTACATTTTCGACCAGGGATGTACGGGCCATAGAATGTTTTTGATAAAATTTACCCTAACGGTACTACGGTACGGCGCGGCGGCCGACAGGGTAATTAAAACAGTTTTAGGGAATTACGAATGGTTATTCCTTGTAAGGATGTTCTTTTTTAAAATTCCTTAATTAAACCCAAGACTAATACACACGTTCAAATGGTTAGTTCTGGTAAGCAAGTCTTTTTTTTTTATTTTTAGTTAAACCAAGACTAAAACACACTTTATAAATCCACTTAGGAATTTATTTTTTCACCCTTATTATTAAAATTAACCCCTTTTTAAAAATCACTGATTTTTGCGAAAACCATAAAAAATTGCTGAAATTTCTACAAAAGCAAACTTTCATTAATAATATATATTTCTTTGTTTTGGCATAGAAGAAACTAAAATTTGATATGCAAAAGTCAAAACGCTCGTCTTTTTTCCAATAAAATGTAATATAAGTCAAAAATTCCTAGGTTTTTTCAATGTATCTTTTTTTTATTATAATATTCCAAATACCGGGTATCAAGAAATCTATTAGAAAATCCATAACTTCTAGGGTTTTAGACATATCAAAATTAAACTTGGTATAAGTAAATGGTAAAGAAAGAAGAGTTTTGGCATATCTATTACTTTTTGGTTATTTCCAGTTTAACCGGAATTTACTTTAATTTTGATTTTTTAATGAAAGACCCTGCATATTTTAATATTTCTGGTATCCCGAGACAATTCCTAATAGTAATTTTTGTCATTTTAAGTTTTTACGCCCACTTGATTTTTGGAGAGCCATTTAGAGTTTTGCATCTAAGACTATGATCCTTTATTTATGACTTTATTTTTAATCCGATTGCAAAAAAGGGTTGCAATTTGAAAGATAATAGTTAGACACGGAAATGTCAATTTGCCAAATTGTTTTATTTCCATCTTTCATATTAGTCACTAAAATTTTGCGATTGTATTTTTCTAACGTCACCCAGGGCCACTAGAATAATTTGCATCCAAACATAGCCACCTAGATGCAATATTAAAATTGGATCTAAAAAAATCAAATAGGCTCAATATCTATTTAAATTATTACCATCTAATTTAAATTTGTGTGAAAAATTTAGGCATGTTAAAACATACATATTATTAAAAAAATTAAAACTAAAACCATTTCCGGTCAAACCAGAAAGGACTGAAAAGCAAAAATATTATGCGTAAGCTCACCTCCTATTATATTATTTACCTATATTAAGTCTCATTTTGATATATCCTATACTCTATGGCTTGTCTAATAAATTTGTTAACACCCGGTATATTTAATGATAAAAGCAAAACATAAGCTTGATTTATTTAACTTTAAAGCTAAAAAAGTTATTTGGTAAGTACGAGCTATCAAATCACACCAATCTTCTCATCATTCTGGGGTATTGATAATAATCGAGTGCGTTACTCCATTTCTAGAAATTTTAGAGAGGCATTTTTTAAAACAATATTTTACTGTGATGTGTCGTAGCATATAGCAAAAATATAATTTAATATGAAAGAATTTAATATTTTTTTATATTAAATTATTTTTCTACTATATGCTACCGCACATAATTGAAAATTGTGCTTTAAAAAATGCTTCTCCAAAGTTTCTAAAAATGGAATTACGCACCTTACGAATTACACTGACGAATATAAACTTAATAGAATAAGAAATATTAACTAACAGACAAACTATAAACGTAAAAATAAATTATGGATTATTTTTTAATGTTAAACGGTTTTAATGTACCAAAAGCTAAAAAATAATTAAAAAGTCCTAGCTACCAGATCGCACCAATCTTCTTATTAATCTGGGGTATTGATTAGACAAATATAAAATCGTTAGGAACGTAAAATTTCTACAATAATATTTGCTTTCGATAATCGTATCCAAATGGGCGTAGCGCGCCCAACGATTTAATATTTAAATACTGGATTGAGTTGTCCGTTACTTTGTGATAGTCCATTTTAAATTCAAATGAGACAAATTACTTTGTTTTCTATCACTATATTTATCAACATTGGACTGCAGTTTCGAAGCTTGCTACATTTTCAAACTGAAATTCAGTTTGAAAATGTAGCAAAGCTTCGAAACTGCAGTCACAATGTTGATAAATATAGTGATAGAAAACAAAGTAATTTGTCTCATTTTGATTTAATATTTGTTTTATCAATACCCCAAATTAATAAGAAGATTGGTGCGATCTGGTAGCTAGGACTTACCGAATTATTTTCTAGCTTTTAGGACAATAAAACCGTTTAACATGTATTGTATAATTTATTAAAACATGTACTATTAGGGTTTAACAGGGTATTTTTTCTACTAAATCGAAGAGTAAAAAGTGAATACCAAAAAAATTACTGCTAAATTGCACCCTTTTAACTTATTATTGCGCCTGTTTTCATACATCATTGGGATTACTAAAACTGAAAAACAAAAAAAAAGGTCTTAGAGTCTTCACCTTCAATTGTCCCCTCTCTTTACTTTACTTTTTACCTGTCCCCATGTATATTTTGGTTTTAACTACTACCTTACAATTAAAAAACAAGGTTTTACTTACTTTTAACTTTCAATTTGCGCCCTTTGACCTGGTTCTGAAGCGGTCGCTTCACAGCTTTATGCTTTATTGGGTACTGTAAATTATTAATATACAGTGCTTATCTAAATTCAGAACCCCCCACTAACTTTTGAATTGTTTGGCATTTTTTCACAAAAATTTATGACTTTGGTGAGACAATATAAACCAAATTTTAGACAGGAAATGACAGATATAAATGTCAAACTGACAGCTGGGCGCCATTTTAAAAGAAAAATTAAATGGAAAGGGGGTCTTGTGGCACAATACTTAAAAGCTCCTGACGAGTACTTTATAACCTCAGAATATATAGTCAATACCTTTATCTACTACAAAATGGCGTTACTTTAAAATTACCTAAATACCTCTTTTAAATTGCCGCATATCCAAATCTAATAAATTTAGGTACACTAAATGTGGAATTTTCTTAAAGCTCTTTTGAGGATTTACTTATGGTATATTGTATCACCATTAAAAAGATATCTAAAAGACCTTAAGAAAATACCACATAAGTGTGTTATTAGTTTTAAAGATATGGCCATCCAAATCAGGTATTCGGGTAATTTTTAAAGTACCGCCATTTTTTGGGAGGTAAAGGTAATCGCTTTATCTTCTGGGGTTATAAAAACTTCTCAGGAGCTTTAAATTGATGTGCCCTAGACCCCCTTTTATTTAATTATTTTATTCAAAATGGCGCCCAGCTGTCAGTTTGACATTTATATCTGTCATTTCTTGTCTGTCCAAACAATTCAAAAGTTAGGAGGGAGGGTCCTGACTTTAGACAAGCACTGTAATATTTATCTTAAGCTTATTAATTTTTTCTTTTAAATTATTGAACTGGTCACAAAAAAAAATAAGTGTGGTTTTTAAATGCCAGTTATTTGCTTTTTTAGTTTTTATCGGTACACTTACGCATGTCTTTCTTGGGTTTTATTTGTTTTTCCTTAATGCATTAAATCTTTGAGGAGTACGAAAGTCCCTTTTTGTTTAAAAAAATATATTATTTTAAATGTTAGATGGTATTAAGTATATCTTGTTTTTACCTTTTGACAAAAAAAAATGTCTCTGGTTTGTTAACATGCTCCGTTGTAACGTATCAGGTAAACATTAGTGTTAGACACCGAAAAATATTTGTTAAGCTATTTAAGTTTAAAAACAAAATTTTCTTATTACCAATATAGTGTTATATTTTTATTATATAAAATATTTTTTTAAACATACACAAAACGGTAAGGACTGTTTTATTATATTTTAAGCAACATAATAAAAAATAGCAGGTATAGAAACTTACCATTGATTGGTCACCTACGAATATCTTTGGCACAGTTATAGGCTATATTTTATCTACAACCTTTACTTACTACCAAAATAAGCAGTGGTGAAAGATGTAATTAAATAATATAATAAAAGTTTTTTTTTTAAGATTTTAGGTCAAAAATAATTAATAAAGGAAAATTACTGCAAAAATCTAATATTAAAGAACTTCGATGCCAATTTATAAAAGTAAAATGTTACAACTAATTTGCATCATTTAAAAAAAAATGCTTCTAGGAGTTTAAAGATATACACTGGACATTTAGTTTGGCTTAGCGTAGATTGGGACAAACGATCTACGATGTTCCAGTCTTCTTCCATAGTTGTTTTTGTAAGTATGTGCTTGTTTAACGGGGGTATTTAATTTGACTTTTAAATGAGGTAAGTTGAAAACTGCATTTTTACTATATCTTTTTAGTAGCTTCCTTCGGGAATATAACTTAAACCAATAAATGTAATTGAAAGTTGTATTGTACGGTTAGTTCCTTAATTATTAGGGCCTTTTTTTAACATTGCATTTGTGGTAGAAAAAATCGTTTTTAATTAAAAAAATAATTATACGATACCAAGGGTTCGGGGCAAAAATCCGCATTACGGGCTCTTTCCCCGTACCTGCGGACTTTGCTCTGTAGTTGCTGTAATTTTAGGTTAATACAAACTGACCAATTAAAAAAATATATTTTAGAAACTATTAACGAAAAACTGATAGAAAGCCTATCACTATAAAAATTTTTCAAAATGCTAAACGCAGAGTGCGTGAAGGAGAGTCCATTCGAAGTATTGCACGAGATTTTTGGGAGGTATGGTTAAACAAACTTATATTCAACGAAGAAGATTTTTTACCCTCATCGGTAACAGATCAGAATGAGGAAGAATATAAAGAAGATGTTCCTTATCAAACAGCCGAGATGAAATTAGAAATGTTCTCTTTTTGTTATGAAGATATTCCCCTAACTTTTATAGCAAAAACTAAATAATGAGAAGATAAGAAATTATAAAACTCTTCATGAAATAACGCCACCACAAATGCCAGCTCACAAACACTGATAACAAGAGAAGAAGCAATATCTTGTTTAGAAAAAAAAATAAGAAACTAAAAACTAAAAGACCACGTGACGTGACACCACCTCCGTTTACTTCAACTGCGTCTTTATATTAAAAAGAAGAAAACCTTAAACAAAATGTGCCAAAATCGCCAAAGGAAATATTACCTTTTCCCAAAATAAAGAAAATGCGTCGAAGAAGAAAAGAAAAATCATCAATGATATTAACTTCTACTTCTAACAAAGAAGAAATGGAAAATGAAAAAGATAGAAAAATGGAACTGGAAAGAAAAAAATTACAAAAAAAGGCAGAAGACTAGCCTATTAACAGACAAAAAAACGAAGGGAAAAGGCCAGCAAGAAATAGAAACAATTTGTCCTCTTTGTCAAACAAAATATGGTAAAGATTTGGAAGCCTGAATACACTGCAGCGATTGCAAAAAGTGGTGGCATGAAAATTGTTCAGACTACCAATGTGGAAACTTTAATTGTGATTTATGTCGTTAAATTGGAAACAAATTTTGTTGTAACTTGTTAAAACAAAGTATTAATAAATACTCATACACAAAAAGGTTGTTTTTTACTAGTTAACAATTATCTTTGCTATTTTATTACATTATGATTATACTTTGTCAAAAAGTAAATATCTGGTCTTTTGCCCCAAGCATTCGGACTTTTGCCCTGCATAGAATGGAGTTTTACCCCATACTATGGGGCAAAAGCCCTAAAAACATCGACTCATTTTTTTGTTTAAACTGCCAAACTTATAAATTTGTGGGAGAAATTCCCTTAGTATTATTTTTAAAAAGACTTTTGTTACCTAGTAAAAATAATTCTGCCTAAATATTATGGTAAATAAAAAATTTGTGAGCATTCTTTTGTAAAGTGCGGTCTTTTGCCCCGATCTACGCTATATTACCAAATTCCGTAAAAGAAATTATTAAAACCATGCTATGGGAGGCAGAACATTATTAAACGGCAATATTAAAAAAAACCTGTTAAAACGAATTGTTACTTTAAATTTTGTAAAATCCAATGTCACATTATTTTAATAAATATACATTTAAATGAAGAAACCTAGTTCTAAAAGCAATAGGCTTACTAATAAATACGAAACGAACACAACAATATACCATGTTAAATACGCCAATATTTTAATAATTTATCTCTCGTGTCCTACTGACCAGACAATAATAAGTAACTGTTACATTCATATTAAAACATCATGTTACGGTGAATGTTTAAATGTTTAGGTGCTTAGATGTCACACGTCACCTTATCTTACCATTTTTACTTTAATTAAACACATGTTTTAAGCCTGTTAAAATAAGTAGTATATAATAAGATTTATTATATCTGTACATCTTCTAACAGTATCTAGCTTAACTGTTTTAGGTATAATTCTTATAAATGGTTTAATATACATATCTAGACATATTGTTATAAAATGCAGTAAAGGGCAGATTTTACAGAGGAAAATGTAAAATAACTTTTATTGTTTTAAAATACCAAAAAATACATTTGGTGCGTAGGTTTATTAAATTAATGTACAGGGTGGAACAAATGGGATACTTTGTAAAGAAAACCTATTTTTCTAAGTGTTTAACATAAAGGTAACCCAATTTGCGACGCTCAAATTTCAATTCAAACTTGTGAAAACCACAATCCGGTATTTTATACTTTATTTGTTTCCTGGGAGATTAAATTTAAACAAAATATTATTTGGCTTTTCTCCAGAATAAAATTAAAAAGTTTATTAAACATTTTATGAAAACTAAAACTTTTATACATTATGCAGAACTATTCTGCTCTGACACAATATAATAAAAGTTATTATTACTTTAAAAGAAATAAAATATTGAAATATTTAATATTAAGTTACTTACAATACAAAGGTTTCAATCTATAAACAAGATTATATATATAGATTGAAACCTTTGTATTGTAAGGAACTTAATATTAAATATTTCATTGTATATTTCTTTTAAAGTAATAATAACTTTTAATATATTGTGTCAGAGCAGAATAGTTCTGCATAATGAATAAAAATTTTAATTTTCATAAAATGTTAAATAAACTTTTAATTTTATTCTGGAAAAAAGCCAAATAATATTTTGTTTAAATCATAATCCGGTATCTTGCATCGTTAAAAAGGTAATCATGTATTACTAAAGAATCTTAACATAACGTTTGTATTTTATTTACTGTTATGGCAAAAGACCATTTATATTAATAGTTTAATAACGTAAATAAGGGTTAAGAATAATTCTATTTTAAAGGTAAACTAATTTATCTGTTAAGGTTTTGCCTTAAGAACTTTTTGATGAGGTATTATTAATAGTAGCAATTTAATGTAACAAACGACAATTCTTTGTACGTATACAGGTTTGGTTAAAGGCTTAAATTTAAGTAATACATGATTACTTTTTTGGCCTGGGTTTTAGCCAATATTAGTAATAAATGGCACAATATGCGACATCTAAGAAACTAATAAAAATAAATATATAGTTATTACATTTTAAAATGGCTATTTTTAAAGCATTTTATTACTAAAAAAATAAACTGGGTGCTTCATTTAAAATTTACACTAATAAAAATAGGTCAAAAATTCGTAACTTTAGAAAAAAAGAAAAGTATATTTACAATCTGCATAAAAAGTTGCTAAAGAAATTTTTACAGAATTTTAAAAATCGTCGAAAACAAAAAAAGGTTATAAGGGATTAAACAAAACTCAAGAATTTAGAAAAAAACTCTATAGTAAGTAAACGACGCTACGCAAGGTAGCGAATTGCGGTTTTCACTAATAAATTTGAAATGAAAGTTTTTTTTCCAAAACCTGGAAACTGGCCAATGTCTTACCATTAGCTAAAGGGAATAGCCCTACAGAATTTAATCAACTGCGATTAATTTCGATTTTACCAACTTTTTCCAAAGTATTGGAAAATGCTATAAAGTTGCAGATGTCCTGTTAAGTTTATAAATTTCATGCTGTTCCGCCTAAAGAATAAGGTTTTAGAGTAGGGTATGGTTGTTGCACTGCACTTTCTGATATTATGGATGATGTAGTTACTGCGCTAAAAGCGGGCAAGGTAACAGTTTTGGTGCTGGATAGATGACACCAAGGCATTGGATATGATTGATCACAACATCATGGTATCTATTTTAAAGTAGTTATGTTTTGAACAATCTGCATCTGCATTAATTTCTTTGTTCTTATCGGATAGAGAACAGCGGGTTTGTCTTGAGGGTAACGTGTCTAAAACATTAGCTGTCAGTACCTCAGGGCAGTAAACTTGGTCCACTTTTATTTAGTATATATACTTCCAACTTAGTAAAGTCTCTTGAAACTGTCAATATCATCTTTATGCAGGTGATACTCAGATATATACTTCATTTAAGCCAAATTTGACTGAAATTATGACCAATCGAATAAATATGAACTTAGATAAACTTCTGCAACGCTATATAGGGGGATTATTTGCTAAAAATCAATCCTACTATATCAACCGCTATACTTTTTGCAACGATACCTGCAAAAACCAACTGCAGAAAAAAATTAAACTTAAACTGTAGAACGATATAATTCCGTTAAAAAACTCTGTGATAAAAACTCAGACCTAATTATAGATAACAAATTAAAATTTAAGGAACATACTACCTTATGTTTAAGAAGGGCATACTCAATGTTAGAAGTAATTTACTCGCACAGATTCTATCTTTCAGAAAAAACTAAAACCATGCTTTGTGAAGCGCTGGTGTTATCCCATTTAAATTTTGCGGATCATTTGTACATTCCTTTTTTGGATAGTCTGGATATAAAATGAGTTCAGAGAGCTCAAAATTCTTGTCTTAGATTGATATTTGGAATAAGACGTAGGTTGAGAATTGTACATAAATTACTCGAATTGGGGTGGGTTAATAAGGTGCTGCGGCGTAACCTGCACTCTTAACTATTTTTTACAAAATTTTAAAATTTAAAAGAACCCCTTACTTGTGTAAACAAATTAAATACAGGACTGATACTCATAATTTAAATATTTGTAAATTAAATTTACTTACAATACCATCGCATACAAAAGAAATATTTAAAAAATCATTCTCGTACCAAATTGCATCACTCAATAAATAAATTTTAAGGTTATGTAATTTTCCCCGTCAGTAGCATCATTTAAGAAAAAAATCCGTTATACTTTGCTAAAAAATTAAAATATGTTATAAACTGTATTTACTCCTCCCTTCTCCTTTTCCCATTAATCCTTTTTTCTTTCTCTTTGTCTATTTTTTCCTTTTTTCTTCTTTATTTCTGTCTTTCTCTCTTCTCTCTCTCCCACTTTCTTTTTCTATTTGTATACTTCTTTTTTAGTTTTCTTACTATTTTTGTTAGATAATAGACTTTTAATATTAAGTTTAGTTTTTAAGCTTAGTATTAGGTTATCTTATTTAATTATAATTTAAATCTACATATGTATATTTTTTTTTTGGCTCTAGCAAGCTGTAGTTCTTTATGGGGCAAGCTAATGTAGCCCTTTATTCCAAAACAGCTTTTATCTTTAATGTAAATTGAACAAATATGTATCTTTTTTTTTTTGGAATAAAAACCATTTATTATTATTATTAAGTTGAGCCTAGCAAATAAAGGTCAGTTTTTTTTAACCATACAGAAACATGAGTTTACAATAAAGGAGGCGAATTTAGCCCACCCCTGTACATGGTGGTGCCTCTTGTTGACCTTACAGGGTAGAGCAAAAACTTAAAGAGATAGAACAAATTTGATGGCACAATCTTGGTTTAGATTTTTAAAACAAATTTGAGAGTAAAAATAAATCATGGGTAACTTGATTTATTTAGGCCATAAAAAATTATTTTGTCAATTTGGCCAGGCACTCGCTTGTTATTGGAGATAGAAAAAATGTAAATAGTATAGTGTACAAATATTTTTTCCTTTGTCTTTTTATTTTAATCTTATAACAAAAGGTTTTTTTTTTTTAAATGAACACCCTATATATTTTATTATCGGTAAAAAGATCTTTTAGTAGCTTCAAAAAATACATTTAATATGTTTTTTAGTTGTTTTGAAAATATGGCCATCATAAGGAATGGGACACCCTGTATATTAGATTACCATTGCCAAGACATTTTAAAGTGTTTTAACAAAATTCCACATTTAATATGTATATCTCTTATAGTTTCGGAAATATTACAGTCTAAATATAAAAATAGTAGATATAGGAATAAGAAGCTCATATTTTGAAACCATTAGAGATTTTCTTTTTAAATGTGGTCAATATACAAGGTGTTTTATCAAAATATGATTTTATTATCGAACTCCTGACAATGGATACATTTTCAAAAACTATGACTTATTAAAAATATTTAATGTGGTATTTTTTAGGGCTTTATAAAAGACATTTTTATTGGTGATATATACAAGGTTTTTCCTTTAAAAAGCCCAACTCTGTATTGTAACTTTAAAATAAAAGGCGAAGAAAGAAATATAAGTACGCTACTAAATTTTCTGTAAAAATACCTTATACTCTTCTATTTATTTTTTTTTAATCCCTAATAACAAGCAAATTATAAGTGCCTGATAAATTATCGAAACTAAACAAATACTCTGTATCTCCAAAACGAATTTAGTTAGTTATGATTGACTTTTACTACTAAATTTGTTTTTAAACATTAAAACCGAGATTTTGCAATTAGATTTGTTCCATTTCTTTTAGTTTTCGCTCTATTCTGTGAGGTCAACAAAGGCACTTGAAAAAAAAATACAATTTTAAGTAAAATAATACTAAATATTTTATTTTTTAGACCTTCTTTTTATTACCTTCATTTTTAAAAAAATGCGTTAATAGGGGTAATTTGGGATCAAGTAGTAGGGGCAAAATGGATGTGACTGTCTAAAAGGTGCAAACATTAATGCTTCTTGTGTAAAAGTCCGCGTACTCTGGATTAAAACTTTAAAATGCCTATTTAATGTGAAACCCTAAAAATTCCTAGTGCACTGTCATTGTATTGTGACTAAAAAATATCAATTTCTATCCAAATAAGTAAAAATATGCAGGGTGGCTTATTCAAAATAAGAAATTTAATTTAATTTTTGGCTGATTGAAAAATAAAAAAATCACTAAAATCGTATAACAATGCAAAATTAGGTTATATACCTGGGTATCAAATATTATTTTGTTATTTTAAAAAATACAAAGATATAGAGGTTAGAAGCCTAGAAAACCCGAGGGATCACTTGATCCCCTTTTCCACTTGGCACTTATTGACATTCATGTTGGTAAGGGAACAAGATAACATTAAATAAGTAAATTTTAAACAAAAATATGAATTTAAAATTTAAATTGACGGGTTTAGGAATTTTTCTATAAGTGGACAAATAAAGATGTTTTACAAATTTTCACTTTTTATCTAAAGTACACTATACATATATCTCGGGATATTAAAATTATTTTTTTTAAACAGCAAAGTTAATAGTACCTTTAAATAAAACAAAAGTACCACATGATTGTTTCAACATCCCATACCGGGTGACAAAGAAATTTCTATCCAGCATTCTATTTTTTTTAGTAAAACGCATGCCATTTAAATTTTGGGATGTTACTCTAAATCTTACAATACCAATTTTGGATATAATACCATCTGCGTATTACTTCCGGTTTAACCAAGGGTAATAAGATGTTTGATGTTTTACATGAAACAACACGTATATTTTTAGAGTATAAATTCTACAAGCTATCTCTTACAAAAAACCTTTTGTATATCCATAACCTATCTTTATAGTTAAAGAAAACGGCGTTTAAAAAGGTCTAAATAACCGCACAATATCCAGGAAAGGCCGTTTGAATACAAGGTGTCCCAAAAAAGTTTTATATTTCAAAAATCAATAAAAATAAAATAAGCCGATTATTGAATTTTTAATTATTAAGTATTAAAATCCACTTTTGAAAATTTATTTCTTTAAAATATTGCCGTTCAAATGTTTTGCCTTGCGGTTCCCGAGATTAATTCAATCTAACAATACAATTCCTGATGACGGATTGGCAGGCAGGCCCCGAGATGGCTCCCATTTCATGGCGAATATTTTGTTTTAATTGTTCCAGGACAGTTGGTTTATTAACGTAGACTTTAAATTTGAGGGAAACCCTACAGACAAAAGTCCTTAGAAGTCAAACAGGGACTGCGTGCGGGCCAATGTATGTGACCCTTCTATTAATTTGCCTGAAAAACTCGTAGCATAGACGCAATACAGGTGTGTCACGTAACTTCTTCCTGTTGAAACAATTTTCTTTGGTTATAGCCAAAAAATTCACTGTAAGGACATTCCTCTGACCTTAAAAGTATGGATCGATTACTCCCTGCAATGACATTGCAGCCCTATACGGTCGTTCGAATTTTGGTTTATCTAGTGTTGAACTCAGTCTTCCCAACTCAACTTTTCACCCAATTTCGAAAGAGAGGAATGCTTAGTGCATCATTTAAGAGACAAAACCTCAAAATTGCTAAATATTTTTAGCGCAATAGTCGCTGAATTGCAACTTTTGTAAAATTCGCGCAACACTACGCTCAGTCCGGTTCCGCAAAATGCTCCATAGCAACTAAATTTCCAAGAGCCTGGCTACCGATTAACGATACCCCTGCGCCCCTCGGTTGCGGTTGCGTTCACACAGTAATCCACACAAATATACAATTTCTTTTGAGACACCCCTGTATTTTCAAATGTCGTTTTCTTAAATACCAAAAAAGATGGATTATAAATAGTTAAAAGGTTTTATATCAGAAATAACTTGGTTATAATTTTGAACCTTGTACAGGGTGTCCCATTTCCGGATTGCAACTGCAGGGTATCTCAGTTATTATTAAAGATAGAACCTTGCGGTTTCCAAGAACCTCAGCTTCTTTTTTCCATCTTAGTTTCTGAGCTACAGGGCGATCTTAAAATTTAGCACTTATTATTAGGTTAAAAAGGTATAAACGGATTCTTATATAACTTTGTGTAGAATGCAGTGACGTAGTCAGAATTTTCTCAGATGTTTGGAAAATATTGACAATTGTTTTTTTTAATGGAACACCATATATATTAGTCCACAAATTAATTTCTTTTCTTTTTACAAAGTTTTGTTACATATGTAACACTGTGGGTTAAGTTTTATAAACAACGACAAAGTTTACAATTTGTATAATTCACATCCAAAATTTTGCACAAATTATTTTTAAACAAATATAAAAAAAGTTCCTTAAAAAAAAACATTGTTCAATGTTTTAAAAACAATAATATTTCAAAATTCAGATTACGCAACTGCATTTTACGTTAAAAGTTATATAAAAAATCGTTTTTAACTTTTTGATAATCAGCCAACTAAGATACAAAGGTACCTGAAAATGCATAATTTTCAAAATCCCCTGCAGATGAAAAACTAACATGGCTATGATGTTTATGGCATCTTTTGTTTTACAAAAAGTAGCTCAGGTTCGCAAAATCCACGAGGTTCTATCTTAAACTATAACTGAGATACCCCCAGTTGCAACCAAAACGGGATATTCTGTATACCGTAAAAGAAAATGATTTCTTTATACGAGATTATAAAACAAAAAAAACTGGACAAAGTAAAAATGTATTTATTTGCACAATTAAAAGTAAAAAAAGTATTAAAATTATACCATTTATTAGTTTCTTGACTTCTTACAACAAAAAAGAAAGAATATGTATCAAGCGTTCAGGTATTTCATCATGATTGTTTAATATCCGGTCAGAATCCTTGAATTTCATCATTACCAAACAACTGGGTCTCGGTGTTCTTGAACTCGGATTCTTCATCCGTCAAGTTAAAGTATTGACCCTGGAAAAGAGAAATTTTCGTCTGTGCAATCGTGTTGCCGTCATCTCCTGATCTAAATTACTTTCTCGGTTCGAACAAGAGAAAGTTGTACTAAGACGAATTATCCTTTATCATTTACCGACTAATTTTGTAGGTAATAATAGTGAAAATGAATTTTGGGTAAAAAATATTGAGAAGATAATTTATCTGAGATAATAAAGACGAAAAAGTTGTTTGTGTATGGGAACGTTCATAATACCGATACTTTTATAATAACCGATACGTTGCTAGTTATTTCATGGTATAAATCCTTTAAATAACAATATAATTTATTTGGTATTTGTAATGAATGTCCAGTTTTACAAGAAAATCAGTATTATTTTAAAATATTTTTTTAAAGAAATTTTTGTAAAAATCCTTAAATAAATAGCTTAAGTTAAATAATTCAAAATAAAATAATAAAAAAAAACTAATTAATTTTAAACCAGGCGACCAAAAACTTACGTACAAACATTTCCTTATACAATTTTACAAGGTATTTATCCGACAAACTTTAAGGACTAATTTTACAATAAAAAGAAATCTTTCTATAAAGAAATGTCAAAATGACTTAGTTTTTGAACTATAAAGTGTTAAAAGTTTAAAATAATTGTTTTTTGTAATAATTCTTATACCAATTTAGATGTTTATAAAAAATTAAGGGGACGCCTTCTACGCACTAGATTTTTTTGGCAAACAAGAAAAAAGCTTAGCAGTGCCGTTTATCTTTTAATAAAGAAATCTAAATTTTTAAAATATTTACAAATATACCACGTGTTCCATAAATTATTTAAAAATCTTAAATATCTGAAAAACCTCACATGTTCGGTATATAAATTACCAATTTTCCACCACCCATTTTTATTCATGAAATCTAAAAATTGCCCAACATAGAGAATAACCATTAAAAAAAAATAAGATTGGTTATTTTAAATATTGAGATAGTAGGCATGCTATAAGAAATACCCTGTACTCTGTACTTATTAGCCATAACTTTTTTTGGGACTTATGTATTTATAAAAATATCTTAAGAAGATGCACGTTTGAAAATCCTTCAAATTTGGTAAAAATAAAAACTTTTTGTCATATCTTGTTATACAACAGAAGTAATGGATTTTCTTAGAAAATTGGGCTACCTGTAGAAAGAAGTAAAAAACTGTCCAGACTTGCAATAATTTGCTGTGCCGCTCCACGACGCATACCCGCCACATAGCGCGGACGTGAACGTGGACGTTGACGAAATATCACGTCGTTTCAAAGGCTTGGCGAATGATTCGCCGGTGACTCAGAACTTGTCGGTTTTTAGGTGTCAAAGGACCGCGCAAATAAATTAGATATTTTGGATGTTTGGTGAATTGTTGCAAGACTGGACGTGGCTTAACCCTTAAACGAAAACAGGAAGTCGGAAGTGATCCTACCGAGTAATAATTTGGGCATTTTTCTTGCAAAAGTTGTTTAATAATATTGCTGCTACGCCTACCTTTGTAGCATGGCGGTTACTATTACCACAGCAAATAACGTATTCCATAAAACTACGTAAAAATAAGACACACTTTTTAAAAGCACAAAGACATGCAAGACATACCGATAAAAATAAAATTAAAAACGTAATACTTTACTGCACACAAATAATGCTTTAATGGATAATTACATATATAATAATTGGTTTAATAATTACACAACCACCCCTGATATTGCTGGCAAAACATTTCAATTTTAATTTTAAATTCATTAACCGCAAAATAATTCTGATCAATTTGAAATTTGTGTATTTTTGCAATGTTACTTAGTTTGGTTACAAATTTTGTATTATTTTATTATAAACAAAATAGTTTGGCTTTGTTCATTAATTTATATGGTTACTATTTATAGGTATATTTATATTCTGAAAATTTAGGCATGTTTACTAAATTAACGTTTTTGGGTAAAATGACATACTATATTAACGTGTTTGGTATCGTCAAAAAGCTTCTGTTTTTAATAGGGGTTAAATATAAAACTTAATCCACCCACCGAAGTGGACCCATGCTGAATGCGCTTGGTAACCCTAGAACGCAGATATTTTTTCGTAAACTTTGTTGTTATATTAAAAAACAGTCATAATAACCTACTAACACTATCACATTTATAATGTTAAATGCTTTAAGTACAAACAAGTTTAAAATTTATTTAATGTTTATGTTTTTACTTTATAAAATCGTTAAAATTGTCTGTTGAAAGTATATGCCATTTTAGCCTAAGCTATTGTGTCATTTTTTCTAACACCTTGCTCAAAATGACATACTTTTAGATATTAGGAAAAATAGTGGTTATATTTTTTTATGGTGAATTAGGTGAACCTTGGCTTAAGTAATTATGGGGAATAAGTTATAAAAGCAGTTTATAATTTGTCATAATAAAGAGCAATAAGAGCAATATTATTTTTTTAAATATAGGCAAAATTTTATAAAGTATGTAATTTTAGGTAATTTTTTCCTATATATTGTTTGTTATTATAATAATAAGGGTCTTACTATGATACCCATTTTTAGGCTCATATAATTTGTTTTAATTAAATTATGTTAACTAAGAGTATAAAGTGGACTCTTCTCATATATAATATAGAGTTGTTTCTTTTAAATTAACCGGCATTAAAATAATAATAAAATTTACCAAAAAGTAAAAAAAAACGGGTGCCATTATGCTATTAAAGAAAGTATAAATAGCTTTTTTAATTTATTTATTATTATTAAGTAGTTTAGCTTATAAGTTATTACCCGACTTATTTTTTTTCCTTTTTAGTTAATTTAATTGTTTTTTTGAAGTCGGGTCCATTTTTTAGACTGTTTTTTTTTAATTTAAATTTTATTATTATTACTATTTAACCGGTAAACTTTAAAACACTGACTATAGTAAAAAAACAAGCACGTGTAGTTTGATTGGTTTGAAGCTAATTAAAAAATAACTAATCAGAACTAGCCATGACCCCTAATGTGACAGTTTTGCATGACCGTCTGTAGCGCCTTCAACCAATCAAATTACACGTGCTTGTGATTTTTAATGTAATCTTAAAAAAAAGTTCGGTAAAAAGGTTAATTTGGCTTCAAGGTTTTTGATTCTGAATGCACCCTTTATTATCGAGCAACTTTTCTACCTAGAGGCAGCTTTGCGGTATAAACAACTTACGAGAAAGAGAAAAAAGTAGATGTAAGACCTTTTTCTCTCGCGTTCCTGACTTGGTTATTTTATGGAAGTACACTCTTTCAAATAAAAAAGAATTTTAAAAATCGGTTCACAAGCGCCGAAGTAATCGTAATGTTTTATTTAATTAATTATCTATTTAAAGAAAATGCTTCTAACTATAAATGTAATTTATAATTAAGTATATTATAATAAAATAATACAAGAAAAAGGGATTATTGGATGTTTCCAGTGTAGGGGTATAATTGACCCCCGCTCGCCTACTTACGCAATTAAAAGGCACTTAAGGATTAATTTGGAAACTTTCTTTGAAATTAGAACAAAAAAAATATGCTTTAAATGTAACATAGGACCATTGGGCGAGTAACTTTTATTCCCAAATCCAAATTTTTTAAAAGTGTGAAGTTACACCAAAAAAAACTTTTAGATAATCTAGTAAGGAAAATACCTTATTTATACACCTTTATAATTTTTAATAAGGTACTAATTAAACACAACCAAAACTAAATGCATTGTTTTATTGTTTAAATGACAATTAAAAAACAAGTTGTAATTACAATTTTAGGAAATTATGGTTAGCCATATGGCATCTTTTTTACTTTTAATAATTTTTGCACCTTCCAGATAATGTGTAAAAGAAATTGGCCAGATGTTTTATTAGTCACTTGACCCGCTAATTTACCGTTAAAGCAGGACCTAAAAGAGAAAGTGATTGCACCATGTGTACTTTTTTTCACCAAAACTTTCATTCATGATTTTCGTACTACGATGTAGTAGAATTTTAATCCGTGTACAAGGTTCCGATGAAAAAATTATCGGAGCATATCTAATAGTTTAAATTAAGTTGTTTATTAGTTTTAAAAAACAAAAATTAAAACGATCATTTTTCATACACGTTTTTGTATCTTCTTTAATTTCAGTCTCTACGCTTTCTAGACATTATGATATAGTACACTAATTTTAAATATGTATTTTTATTTATTTTTGTGTATTCTTTTTATTATCTTTTGTAAATAGATTATAAAATAGTAACGGCACTTCACAAAAGAAAAATTTCGTAACAAAATATACTGCACTTTAATTTTATTATTCAAAAATAATTATTATTCTAAAAATATTTTCAGCAAAATGTTAGATTTAGTTTACGAAACCTAATTCATATTATTTATTATCTTGTCGCCCCCATGGCGTACCAGACAGAGCTTTGATCTTCGAAGCCAGAGTGCCTCTTCGGCAAGTGCCCCAACTTTAACGAAAACGACTTCCCACCACTACGTATTGGCAACCCTGCTATCAGCAACCCTCCGCCTGAAAAAAACTCCAGAAACCTACAGTTTGCAGGTACTGATTCTAACCTTTCTGACTTGCTAAATATAATAAAAACTTTTCGATCTCAAATAAATGTAAAAGAAATTATAACATTTTTGACAGACTTTCTTAAATTTACTACCGCACATGAAAACAAAGTTGACAGGGCCATGGCCCTACTAAGCTTCATAGACAATGTAGAAAATTATAATATTTTAAAACAATCAAAATTTTATCAATTACCAATTACCTAAATAATAAATTATTAATCAGTTTTAATTATTACATTTATAAAAATTCATAAATCACATCAGTTCATAAATTGCATTTATTTCATAAAATAACGAATATTAACTATACCAAATACAACAGAATTAACTACCTTATTATGCCCCGCCCACCAGTAAAAACTGGAACCAAAGCCTATCATTGGTCAACCAATGCATTTATATATCTTACATACAAATAGGCAAACCAGATAAACCTTAGCATTCTGGTAAATATTTTAGGGATCTTAAGATCCATTTCACATAAAATTGAACATAAACCGGGATTTTTGCGGAAATTTTACCGGAAAATAATTCGAATAACGATAAAATCTGTCAAAAATCCAAATATAATGAATAACAAAAACAAAAACTTAAAAAGATCCTTAAAGCAAGTCGAAAGGATCGAAACGTGCAAGTTAACGGTTTCCAAAGGGTTAACACTAGCCCGCAGGGTCTCGAACCCGAGAGCCAGGTCCAATCGAATTGGAGAAAGTGGCCCACCACTTTTAAAAATTTATACTGTATATATAATGTGTAAATTAGTTAACTGTATATGTAATTATTTGAATAATAAAGAGCTTTTTAAAGAGAAGAGAGAAGCCAGAAGTCGCCGGTTCGATTCGCAGCGGTGGAGACATAGTTAGGTAGTAGTTATTTAAAAAAATAACGACCGTGGTGGCACTACCGCGTTGTCTAAAAGGTGCTGTGAAATGCATAACTGCTATGTTTCAGTGCTTGGACAACGTTGACGGAACAGGGGAACGATGGGTTAAACATCTAATAACCCGACACCCACGGTACTCTGGTTTTTAGGCATATGCTTTCATGGGATATCAAAAAGATAAAAAAATATTTATTATCACTTAGTAATTGCAAGACATTTTTTGGTTTAGTCTCTAAACATGCATTTATGATACCACATGAAGTACAGCAAATGAAGCTTAAAAAAGAGGCAAGGTGTCAATTTTTTGGTCTTGCATGGAAAAATAAAAAAATAAAAACATTATAGTAATAGAATAAAACCAAATATTAAACTAAAAGACATTGAACACGTGTAAATTCAATTTTATGAATGTAAGGAATGTCCAAAGAGGGACCATAGTGAGTACATTTGGTCGGAATCAACAGGTGATTTCAGATTAAATGTAGCTACCTACATCTAAAAACAATAGGTCTGGTCGAAGAAAACCTATGCAGGTTCTGCAAAGAAGGAGAAGAAACCACAAAACACTTAGGCTTCTGCTGTAAAGCCCTTTGTTGTCTGCGTTTTGCAAGGCTAAGTGAGGGCAATACCAAAGCAGCAAGATTTACAAAAAAACTAGTTTTGACCTTGTGAGGTGTAAATAAAGAAAATTAATTAGATAGCGCCTTTTAAATATATGGATGTAGACAGTGGCGGCTGGTGATGGTCAATTTGATGTGCTGCAGCCACACCATAGGTAAAAATCAATGTTTAAAATTTTATTTAGGCCTCTTATTATAAGTAATTTATCCATTTTTAGTGATAATATTGGTAAATAGTAAAATAAATAACGGGCTAAAGTGATTTTATAGAGTGCTATAATCAACAATTAAAAAAAATAGTATATTTAACAATGGTGCGGCTGCAGCACATCAAATTGGCCATCACCAGCCGCCACTGATGTAGGATACACAATTAGGGAACCGCTGCAGGTTGCAGTGGTAAAGGAAGTATAAATCCAGTTCCAAGCTACTCTTATCTTATATAACTATAGTTAACTCTTAATTAAATGCTCGGGGTTTAAATTAAAAGATTTTTATCAGTTAGAAAAAAATCTGCTTGGGTACCTAGAGATTTATCCATTAGGTTGACTAGGCTACAGCCTAGGGCGCCATGAAAAAATAGGCACCAGACAGGGGGAATAGGCGCTAGACAGGGAGTTTTTAAAGAAGTTTAGATTGAGTGGGGATTTTTGGTAAATAATTTCTTTCTGAATAGGGTGCTCTCAAATGAAATAGGCGTGCTACAGAGGAAAGGACCTTTTGTTTTTTTGGTCTTTAAAACAATTTTTTGGTGGAAAATAGGCGCTTCTGGAATTTTAGCCTAGGGCGCCTCAAACAGTTAATACGGCCCTGTGGGTATGTTTGTAAAACCTCTCTAGGTATATGCTCATAACAAACACAAAAAAAGCATATAACGATAATTGGTTAAAACAACGTTCAAAGGCTCCTTGATGGAGCATTCTCGGCCGTTTAAAGGACCTACTATATTAGTTATTGTGAATAAAGTGTTACAAACATCATTTATTCAAAAATTTTACGTTTCTTTCCGCTGGATCAATTTAATCCACACGCGCCTTCTAACGTTAGTTTCGGGCAATATGTATAATATAATACATTGAAGGGTATCGAGTTATGGGGAGTTCAGGGAGTGTATTATTTGTCTCCAGCAAAAGGACAACAAGACATCAAATTTTTGTATGAACTATTAACTGTAAATATGCAAAAACTCCAAGACAACAGGAAGGAACAGATTCAGAATTCAGAAAACTTCTACTCCATTTCGTATTATAAATATTTTAAATATTTTCTTGGGCTAAATGTAGAAATTCTGTTAGAAGTAAATAAAGTATAAAATATAATACATACTTTTAATTTTATTAATTAGAGTCTAGCTACAATATCTGTTTTTTTTGCTAATATATTATATTTTAATTAAATTATGTTAACTTTGGCAAAGTATGAATTGTATTTATAAATAATACAATTTCGTTGTTTGCCTTTCTCGCATTGCCGTTCCATAATCAGCTTAAAAAAATAATTACAGTGACTTTGACTAAGGGTACATAGTAAAAATCGAATCCGATTGGACGGATCGCATTAAACCTAATACGAGATAATCCGGTTCTAAATTCTTTTAAATTTGACAAAGAAAAGTAGATACATGAGAAATAAAGCAAACAAATAAAAATAAACTTCTAACCTTACTTTTGTGGTATTTTTTAATTAGTTTTATTTAATTTCAAAAAATAAGATAAAATAATAACGCAAACCACTAAAGGAACACTATTACAATATTTTAGCAAATATTTAAGCTTATTTTATTTTCCACTATTTCGTTTCTACAGGATTGACTTATGGCGTTTAATCCAATCCCTTACTCAATCTGAAACGTGTATATTTCAATTTTTTATCGGATTAAGTTTTATCCGATCGGTTGAATCGGATTTAGTATAACGATATATATATATATATAATATATATATATATATATATATATATATATATATATATATATTTTTAATTAATGACAATAATGGGGTAATTTATCACTAACTTAATTAAATTTAGTAAGTCCAGTGGCGTCTCGAGCAACAATTAAAAATATTTCTATTAAAATGGTACTTCACTGACTCTGTAAATGGTAAATTTTTGTATTGGCAATTATGTAACAACAACAATAAATACTCTTTTAAATAAGGTTTTTATCCAGTCCAATTTTTTTAAAAGTTTTCTGGTTTTTTAAAAATGTTACAGCCAGTATCTTGAAAATTAAAAATGTGCGGACTCATGTTTATATGAACCATGTCAAGATTATAAATTTTTCTTTTAATGTTTTAAAAGAATCTGATCTAAAGCTTTCTTAACAACATTCTGCGAAACGAAAATCTGGCATTATCGCCGATATATAAGTATGTTTTTACCCTGGAGTACTGAATTTCGTCTAGTTTGATTTAAAACTCTCTGAGTTTTTTAGGCGTTTCCAAACCTTTTAGACACACTGTACAGTAAATTAAATTTGTTTGTTATTCCTAACGCTTCGTGAAATTGTTAAATATTTAGTAGTTACGCTACCATGAATTTATTAAAAATTGCTTATAATGTTTGTAAAACAATTGAAAATAGCGATTTGGCGAAAGCTAACTTTTACCTTTAATTAGACATTTAGGTATGTATGTAAGTTTCTGGAAAGACATATACTGTAGCACTACAAGCAACAAAACATATAAAGGTGTAGTAAATTAATGGTAATATGGTAATTAGAAACTAAGGAGTCAAATACCAATAGTGTAAAGTCGATTGTTAGTAGTAAACCCTAAATACAACTAGAATACGAAATTAAAATTAGTTTGATTAAATTAGGATAAGTTGCAGTGCTAAAAAGTTATTTTGTTTTAACAGCAGGATGTATAATTTAATTTACCAGAATATAATATATAACTTTTACCCTTTGTAACAATTTTGTTGAACAAAGGATTAATTTGTTTTTCTTAAAAGTTATGAAGGGGTATTTTTAAAAGTAATATTTTAAGATATAGGCTTTTATTTATGCTAAAACTAAAGTGCAGTGCAACTTTTAAATTGTTTGTTAATTTTCATGAAAATTTGGGGACTTGAACAACAAAAACCATATTTTAGACAAGCTGGGCGCCAAATTAAAAAAAATACCAAGGGGTTCTTGGCACATTATTTTTTAAAGCTCCTGACAAGTTCTTTATAACCACAAAATATAAAGTGAATACCTTTACTTCCCAAAATGACGGTACTAAAGATTATCGGAATACCGATTTGGATGACCATATCTCAAAATTTATAAAGGTAAATATACCCTAATAATAGGTATTTTCTTGGAGGAGTCTTAGGTGTTTTTTAATGGTGATATAATATACAGGGTGCATCATTAAAAAATTATATAGTATTACCAATGTTACCGTTAAATAAATCCTTAAAGAGCTTTAATAAAATACTGCATTAAAGTGTATCAACTTTATTAGATTTGGAAATACGGACATTTAAATGAGTATTTAAAGAGTAATTTTAAAGTACCATAAATTTTGTAGTAGGCAAAGATTATTGACTTTATATTATAAATTACAAAGTACTCGTTAAGAGCTCTTAAATAATGTGCTGCGAAAGCCCCTCTTCATTATTATTTTTAACGAACAGCTGTCAGTTGACACATTTTATTACTGGCATTTTCTGTCTAAAATTTGGTTAATGTTGTCTTACCAAAGTCCTCAGATTTTCGTAAAAAATACTGAAGACATTTTAAATGTTGGTCCTGAATTTAGACAAGCACTGTATAATATGAAAGTATTGTAAAATAGTTCTGGTTAGTTCCCAATATTCTATAAACTTTATCAATCTGAAAACTAGTGTTAAAACCCATTTAGTAAAATAACTTGAGATACATGATGATGTCTTTAAAAGAAAGGTCACTAGCATTTTAATTTATTGAGTTATATTAAAAGCAAATTCAGTGTCTCATTGTTTTGACAAAAAAAACTATAGAAAAGAACCCCCTAACTACCTCCTAATTAAATTTGACCTTCACCCTTTTAAAAGTCCTTTTATACATGTATTGTTAAAACGTTTAAGAAGTTTTACCAATAATCCTTTTCAGTATTTTGTTTAGTTTAATGATAGATAACAAAAAATATGTTTGGCAAGTTTTTAAAGCTACGTAAATTAGGTTTTTTTATCTTTGGACAAGATCCACAGAAGATCAAAATAAGGCTAAAGCCTAAATTCTTATCTTTACCAGTGCAAATGGTGGTGTCTTAAGCGAGGTAAGAGGGAGTTTGTTGACACAAGACTTGTTCCCATAAGATCCCTGGGTTTTTAAATAGGGTAAGTTTTAAAGAATCGAAAAAGGGGTGCTTGTTCGTAAATTTAGGGTTTTAGATGACCATATATCATTAGGCATTAATTGTACAGAATATCGACGCACCAAGAAATTTTAGTCATTAAAAAAGCGTTTCTAATACTCTATCTTTTTTTTCCTATCTCCAGTATTATTAAAAATATTTTGAAAGAAATAGAAAAAGGGTGATAAATACCAAAGTGCGTGTTTTAATTCAAGCTTCAATTTTTCCAAAATATTGCATTTTAAATTGGTTAACAGTTTGGACCTATTAACGATAAAATAAGGAAAAATTGCAAAAGTGTAAAGGTCAATTTTAAATAAGAAGGTTATTATAGGGTTGTTTTTTTTATTTATTTTATTTTTTTTTTGTAGGAAGAATTATGTACTTATCTAATTTTTATCACAACTTGCTAAATTTTGCTTGCTTGCTACACACTGTCAAAATTTTAAGTCAATCCATGCGGTAGCAAGGTAAACTGCTTTATTTCCTGTACCATGTCTAAATTTATTTCCCTCAATAATAAATAAAAACAGGAAACAAGTAAGAAAAAAAACTCCTAATCATATCATCAAAAGAAGCTTTTCTTTAGTATGCAATTGTTATACGTTTTCAGATTGCGGCGAAATAAAGAATTAGTGCAGCAAAATAGAAAGTTAAAAAGACCTTTTGAATAAAGATATTGTTTGTATTGTTATAGCAAATTTACGTATCAAAAAATACTAAAAGAAATTAATCCGACTTTAAAAAAAAGTGAATAAAACTCAGGAAAAATTAAAAAAAAAAGAAAAAAAAATTAAAGTCGGGTAATAACATAAAGTATTAAAGTATAAAAATCTTTTGTGGTTTAAGTCAATAACATTTAGTAGTTTAGCGGAATGCAACTTTATTTTCTGTTTTTTTATATTCTAGTTTTAAATTTTATTTATCTTTTAAAAGTGGTTTTAATTTGGAAAATTTAATTATGTTACTCTTTTAATTTTTCATTATTAACATTTAATCGGTGACCATCTACTTATAAAACAATTTCTTTTTCTCTCTTCTCACAAAACCCGATCCACAAAAATAAAATACACGCAATTACATAATAAAAGAAATAAGAAACTATTAAACTATTAGCTAAATTACAATTCAGCAATACATTTACTACTTTGATCGTTCAACCATCATAGGTAGCATATACTAGAGGCATTTTGGCCTGAAAAATAAGTATAAGATACATGGGTGCGGCTAATATGTCCTAGCTAAAGGATATTTGAAATAAAATAAAAACTGGACTTTTAATTTAACAAATTTTGTCGTAAATCAAATCTAGTTAATAATTGCCATAAAATTTAAACAAAAAAAAATCAGAGTTTGCCGTTTACTAAAACCAAATTAAATATTTTTAAAAACCTTGTCAATAGAAATCAATAGGCCTTATTATACTATAGTAGGGTAATAAGGCCTAGGATAATAATATACCTAAAAAATGAAAATTGACCTGGTACATTTGTTAATTTTAAATAACAATAATAGATTAAAGAAAACAATGCAATTAATTATAATGGTCGTAATAAAGGCTATATTACAAACATAGTTAGGACTCTTAATTTTAGGATGGTCATATTTTTCTAAACCAATACAGATATCTATGACAGATGTTTTTTTTTAAAGGGCTTCAGAAGATCTGTTTACTGGTGATATAATACGCAGTGTTTTTTATTTTACTTTTTGTCGTTTGTATCTTAAGATATAACAAGAAGCTGATTACTGATATTGGACACTACGAAACTAACTTAGACAATTCAATATTTTTATTTATTATTTTTTTAAATTATAACTTGTCACCCCATATATTAATTCTATTGTCCTATTTAAAAATTTGTCCGTTTTTTAAAATAGAAAAAGAGATATTTGAGATTCAATTTGATCAAAATTTTGTTTGTTCGGTTTTTTTTTTTGGTGAGGAAGGTATATGTTATTATAAATATATTAGTATTAAATATTCCTAAAACAACACTTTTTAAATTTTTTAAATATTAAAAGATTAATAAGAATTGTGTGGTACTTTAAAAACTTTGTTTTATTTAAAACTTCATTTTGATTTGGAGCTCCTTATATTATTATTATTTCGAAATACATCTTTTAAGACAACAGAAAACAAATATTTAAAACAATTTTATTGTTTACTTTTAGAATACTCTTGTATTTTGCTTGCCTAACCGCTTATAAACCCAAGGGCCTTTTTAATTTATTTCTTTTGGTTAACATTTTTAAACTAAAATAATTTAAATAAAATTTCAATATTATTTGCAAATATTTATAAATTGTCTATAATAATAAGCATGTGTATTTTACTGGGTGTAAATATTTTACCTAAAAAGTCCTTTAATTTCTCTTTTTTGATTACACCTTATTACTAACTTTCTTTTCAAATAAAATTAAACAAAAAGTGAAAAGCATTAAAGTATAAAATTTTTACAAAGGAACGTTAACATAATTCTTATAATTATGTTTAACAAGTGCTACACGCACAAAATAACTATTATCTAGATAAATAAATAAAAACCTCACGACGATAAGGTGTTTCGCCCTATTTACTTTTAAAACTTTTATTTTTTTAATTGTTAATTGTGCGTGGGTATAAACATAGTTAGGTGAATTATTAAACCGAATCAATGTGAAGTATTATATGTATTTATAGAGTTTACCTACATTATTTAACTAGTGTATTGTTTGCTAAATCTATAAATATCGTAAAAATCACACAAAAGGCACCTTATCATATTATTAAGAATTTTTGATTATTAAAAATTGAAAAAAGGGAGACTCAATCTCTTATCCGAAAAGTCGCACAAAGAAAATTGCGAAATTCGTGCAATACGTATGACACAAAGTCCTTCGCAATGGTGCTGATGTTCAGTTAACACTCCGACTGTAAGAGTCTAAGATCTAGCTATACAGGGTGTTTGTAAACAAATGTAAAAAAATTATAAGGTGTCTTTTTACCATAAAATAAGAAAAAACTTCATATGAATATATGTCCTAAACGTCTTAGCTTTTAAACTACGGCGTGTTATAGTTTTTATAAAAATATTGTATTTCTATAATAATGTTCCGGAAACACCTCGTATAAAAACACGTGTCTTCGTTTTTATACCTTTATTAACAATGGAAACGTAACTATGGTTACAACAACGACAAAATCTTCACTTGTCAATGTCTCGAAGTTTACAGTACAAAAGTCAAATCTATACTAATACTAATCAGAGGTTTCCGTCGCCCTTTTATAGTGTGGTGGAAGAGTAAAAAATGATCTAGAATTTTGGAGAAATATCGCGAAAATTTCAGTACTTCGTAGTACAGGATGGCATAAAAGTTCTCAATGAATAATTCGGGTGTTTTCGGAAACCTTCGAAAGTAATGAAAGAAGTTGGAAAATGTATGTAAGTGTAAATTATTCAAATAAATTATCAGACTAAATTAAACGCTCCTAACTTTATACAATTCCATAAACTAAAAACACTTATTGTTAATGTCCGTAACAATAATTTTTATACCCATTCAGATATTTTTAAAAAATTTGGGAGATGCACCATTTAAACCAAAATATATTTTTGGCATACAAGAAAGATCATATATTTTACCAGTGTCGTCCATGAGGGGTTTAAAGTAAATATTTTTTGAGAAAAAATGGTACGTCACTGCATTTTTCTAAAGTATAAGTATTTTTTTTAAATTTCCATTTAGTTTAAAACAAATTTAGTCTCTTGACTTTTTCTGTTTAATGTTCGGTTTTCGCGTAAATAAATAAAACCATTTTTCGGCATGGTCAAATTTATATCTAATTAAATAATAAATAACGAAGATAATTTATTATCATATAATTTATTAGATAAGATAATTTTTAATGTGGAATTTTGTAATATTAGGAACACAAGAAGCGGATAAATCCTCAAAAGTGTTAATAGTTACAGCTTTAAATTGGAAAACAATTTTGCAGATATAACATAGAAACAAATAAAAAGCTTGATAATACCACTGTGCCTTATACAAAGTATATTGGTTTAAGGTTTGGACAAAATACTTTTATTTACAAAAAAAAAATAATAGTGAAAGCAGTTAAAACTGAATAATAGATTCAATTGGTCAAGTTTACAATTTACCTTGAAAACATAGTTACCTGACACGATGGTGAATGAAATAATAAAATGCGGTTTAAATTAAAATATATATACTTTTTTTAACTAGGGGGTTTTTATGACTATATTTTTTGGTACACAATATATCTAAAATATGCACTTTTAATATACCAAAACTTATTTTTTTTTTTACTGAAAGACAAAGTGAGCCAAATTTACTTTTTTATAGAAAAACTACGTTTCTGTATGTTTTGCGAAAAAAAGTGATCCCCGTTTGATGGGCTTAAATTTTAGGCCGAACTTACTAACGAACATTGCAACCCACTTTCTTACGTCGATTTTTGCTATAGCGTGGTTTTTATTTTTTGCTTTTTTTTTTTTTAGTTTCCTGTCTAAAAATTTTTCCAGATTTTATATTATGTCAAATATTTTAACAGTTTATATATAGCTTATAATATGTATGCTTTTTTAAATAATTTTATGTATTTTTATGACAGTTTTGCATGGTTTGCGTCAAGAAAACCTTATTTAACTTTTGTATTTTATTAAGTGCAATGATGCAAAACAGCCAACCATTTTTATTTATTTGATTTCGAAAATAATTGTAAAAATGATTCTATTGTAAAAGCAAACAAATTTGTTTTTTTTTATGTTTTATCGTAAGAACTTTTAATAAAGTTAGCACGTTAAGATTTTATAAATCTAATACAAGATAACAACTAAGTAAATTCTATTATTTTTAATAAAATGTACAAATTCTTCACCGTAAATTAAAGTGCTAGTTCATTTTTCTTTTATATACCGTTCTGTGTCAGTATAAAGCTGCGTCCGGTCTTCAACAATTCGCCAAACATCCGTCGAAACAAACCAACCTATTTGCGCGCTCCTTTGATGCAAAAAAACAACAAGCTTTGAATCACCAGCAAATCATTCCCTAAGCCCTTGGAACGACGTAAATTCCGTTCCGTCCACGTCCGTGCTATTGTTGTTGCAAGTCTGGACGCAGCATAGGGTAACTATTTGTACGTTTTAATATAAATAATGGTAATTCTCAAGTTATTTAAAGAAAAACAAAATTTAATTAAATATATTCCCTTTAAGAAGCGCACACTTCAATTATTTTAACGTATGCAGGTAAATAAAAGATGATCATGGAAAACAAACGCAAGCTTTCTGCTAACAAGCTAAAATTTAACTGTATGTGTTTAAATTTTGCTTTGCGTCCTTTTAGCTTTACCCTTTTAATATCATAAAAAATGATGGTTTTAATATTGAAATTTAAAAAATTAAAAACATTAAAGATAAAAAAAAATGTTAAAATTTAATTTAAGGCTTAAAGTACCTAGTGCTTTGTTGTAAAATTATTATTGTTGCTTTTAAAAGGTAATTTCTATGGCATTTCCGGTAAAACGAAAAATTGTGTTTAAAAATATAAATGTTTATAAAGAAACAGGAAATCAAATAGGTTAAAAAATTGCATAAACCCTTTTATACTTTTATTTATTTTTATAAATAAAATGTTGGTAAATATGATATTTTAGAATGTTATTATCATAGAAACTAATTAAAATAGATATTGAAAGTGCCTCATGTCTTTACTAAGAAGTTTTTTTAATATACAGGGTATGTTATTTTCAATAGAAAAGTTGGTAGATCTTTCAGCTTAACTGGAAGAGCCACATTAAAGCTAAAACATTCTAAATCTGATGCATTATAATTATGTCTTAAATTTTAATAAAATTGCATTACACTTTGAAGAAGAAAGGCAGGTTTACTAATAATTTTGTGGGCACCTGGTGTATTGAAGACAATATAGAAATCTTTTTTTTAGGTTGGTGCATCAAACATCTGACGCTCAAATATCTTTTTGGGTATCATTTGTCAAATGTTTGTGCCTAATAGATTTGTAATTGCCTGTTTATATATTTTTTTATCAACTTTTTAACTAACAACAGTTATCTTGAAAATATAATATTTAGTAATAATCATCACACCTCGTGCATGTAGGAAATAACTAACAAATGTAAATTTCTTTAGAGGTTCTGTTTGATTGTTTAATTAAAACTTATGAATAAATAAAAAACATATATTTAAAATATAGTTTGTAATATATTATGGTGATAAAAGCTAATATTCTACGCTAAAGTATTGGAACAGATGGTAAAAAGATATTTTGGTAAAAAAATTGGACCACTCTGGTTTTGCACCCAACATGAAAATGTCTGTTTTTGCATTTAAATATACTCTTTCTACTTTTTTTACAAAGCTTTTTCACACTTTCGACAGACGGCGAAATAAAAAATAGGCTACAACCTATTTGCAATTTCAATTTTTGAAATGATGCCTTTATCGCATACACCGTACTGATTAAAACCAAATAGTTCAAAACCGATATGCGGTAGTAATCTCAATTAGCTCTAAAGAAAAACCTTTGGCTAGTGTAAAAATCTGCATTGTCAGCCTAGCCTAGATACTGTTCGATGCAACCCTGCAGTGCAAGGAAAAAAAACAAGTAATAAGGAGTTCTTAACTATTTCATTTTGTAAAATAATTTCGACTTCTTGTCACGAATACTTAGTTTCTTTATGTCCTAAATGGCACTTTTGCTTAAATCAAAAGTGCTATCAATTTCGCTTTATCAGAAAATAACGTTCAATAAATAGGATTAAAAAGCCTTTTACCACCTTTATTTATTTTGTTTAACCGGTGTGCGGTTGGTAATCTCAATTAGCTCTGAAGGAAGCCCTTTGGCTAGTGTAAAAATCTGCATTGCCAGCCTAGCCTAAATAGTGTTTGATGCAACCCTGCAGTGCAACAAAAAAACAAGCAGTAAGGAGTTTTTAATTATTTTATTTTTGTAAAATAATTTCGACTGCTTGTCACAAATACTTAGTTTCTTTATGACCTAAATGCACTTTCGGTTAAATCAAAAGTGCTACCAACTTCGCTTTATCAGAAAATACCGTTCAATAAATGGATTTAAAAAGCCTTTTTCCACTTTTATTTATTTTGTTTAAAATTTTTATACAAATGACGTAAATGTTACCTCTTCGAGAGACTTGTTTTCAAAATACTAGTTAGAAAAGCTATGTATACCGGGTGACAACGAAATTACTATCCAGAAATTTATTTCCTTCAGTGGGTTAAACTGGAAGTAATACACAGATGCAATTATATCTAAAATTGGCATCCGGTGATACAATATGACGTCCCAAAATTTGAAAACTGTACGGTTGCACTAAAGAAAATAAATTGCTGGATAGTAACCCGGTATAACCTGTGACACATGTGTTTGCTTATAATATCCTTAATAATGTTTTTTTTTTAATTAGCAATCTTAATAGTACTTTCGGTTTATCTGGAAAAGTCCCACAAAGATTTAAACATTAAATTTAGCCATGCAAACCATTCTACTTTAAATATAGTAGAAGTAATACTTAAGAAATTTGCAGGCTTATGGTCTAAGTTTCGAATAGGAAGCGACCTGCACCCATATATTTATTAAATAAAAACTATTTCGTACACCCTGCATAAAGGCAACTTCTATTTTTTTAAATACATTCTAAGGCTGGTTAAGGGGTTATATCCACTTAGAAGACCAAAAACCATTTTCATGATTTTTTTCTGAAAAGCCCTTTTAATTTAGTAATTTGATATTTTGTACACATATTCTGTAAACTTTTATCAATATTTGAACATATTTAATTTGTCAAAAAATCCTCTGTAGCCGATGTCCGGGAGCTCCTCTAAAAAAGACATTTTGCGGTGACTACTATATCTCTGGATTGGATTATCAAAAATTAAAAAACCTAACGTATCTAGTTCTAGAAATGTATATTCTATAAATTATTCGAAGGAATAGGCAAAACACATTTTATTAACAAAATAGCGGTTTCTTAAACACAAAAAATTGATTTTGGCCCCAAATTTAAAACTTAAAATATTTATTAAAAAACAAATATTTATTGCAGAAGAAAAACTTTTGTTTAATTTATAATTTAGTTAAAAATATATCCAAGAAGTTTGTGTTCAAATTTGAGACCAATCGGTTTAGTAGTTATCGAGTTATCGTGGTCACCGTTTTTGAAAACACTGTTTAAAGCTTTAAGAAACCTATACACTTGGTTAAATTTTTTTTTACAAATACGCGGATCTCTCCTAAACTATTTGACAAATTATCTTTAAACTGTCAGAGAATATACTTTAATACATGTGCACTCGAAATATGCTTTAAAAAGAAATATTTTTTCAAAATCGTAAGTGGATATAACCCCTTAATAAAATATGTATGTTTTATGATTACAGAATATACCAAACAATTGTAATATATATTTTTTTTTATTTGAAAATTAATTAATTTTAAATGGCTTTGATTATAAAATTGTAATGAAAAAAATATGAGATATATTAGAACTGTCATATGAGGGAAAAATTGTCAATAACAGGATGTGTGAAAAATTTTAGGGTTATTTAAAAAAAAATAAATACCCTTGCCCAAAATTTGTTCGGCTTTCCTGTAGCAATACCTTTGATTTAATGCTTTATTTATGACAAAATAGTTTTTATCCGAAAAGCAAATGAGTGCAAGTTGCTTCCTTTTTGGATCTTGGACAATTCCTAGAAATCAAAGGTATAAATTCATATTTAAATTAAAAGTTGCTGTCATTTTCGGTGAAA